>JBBPMZ010000723.1:0-11011 GCA_038090575.1 Tylopilus cf. pernanus | reverse complement strand
ATGTCGTTTCTCAGGTGGATGCACGTGTGGTTCAACACCAGGCACGGCATCAGCAAGGATCACAAGGGTGGCCACAGCCTGCTCCCAGTCTTACCAGGATGCCAAGCAATGCCAGCTCGCCGAGTTCTGGGCATGGTCGGGCACCCTGGGGAACTGTAAATGCAACAATCACTCACGGGAGCCCAAACATGATCACGGATATAAACCAGAGCATGCGCGTAAATAGAGTCCTCACCGAAGCCAGCCCAAACACAGGCAGGGGCGTCTCGAACGTGAAACTCTGCCGGAAGCCGACGTGCCGCCCTATGCCAGTGACTCATCGCGCACCAGTATACGACGAAGAGGACGCCGAGTTAGAGATGGCAACCATCCGGGTCAGGGTATGTCCCGCGTTGACGTGTCGAGTCGTTTACAAACCCTTTTGTAGTTGAATTACCAGGACGACGTACGTGGGATGATGATATCGCCTCTGACATCGTTTGATGAGTTCGTGGAGCGGGTCACAACCAAGTTTAGGATGTCGTTAACGGGGTTGGGGATGAAGTTTGCGGATGAGGATGGGACCAAGATTACGTTGCGCGATGAGAGTGACTTTGAACTTGCAATCGGGACCGCACGGGAGAATGGGAAAGGGAAATCAGAGGGCAAGATCGAGGTATGGTGTGTAGATGTGTAGTAGGCGGATTTTTTGCTGGTGTACCTAACTCGCAAGCTGTTATGCCATATGCCATGTATTTCTTCTCGTTCCCCAATGTATGCGAGAGTCAGATGGATGGACGAGGCTAGCACCAAGCGGCTAAGAATAGGATATACACCACATCAGCAATCGGTTATATGAGTGAGTCCAAGCTTATGATATACATGTTTCAAACTTCAAGTCCCTCAACTTGCATCGAAATATCGTCAATTCACCCATAAGGACCACGCATGCAACAAGGCTAGACGCATAGATCAACTGCGCTACATAGTGGCTGGAGACGAACACTGCAAGTGTGGTTGAGTCAACGGAGACAACTGAATACATACGAACAACTGTTGGGTCGGACAAAGACTCAAACATAGCTCTATCTGCGTGGCATCAGCACAAAACATGAGTAATTATTCATATCCCTGACACCAAACTGAAACCACCTCAGGGATATCGTCTATGCCCTTCAGCGACTTTTGGTTTGCTTCTTGGTCCCCATCGACTGTACGAGTCTGCTTTGAAAGGAGTAGATTGGTTGGTGCGGTGAGGCATATACTGCGCGCAGTTCGGTATTGTCACTGGAACTAAGGTCACACCACATTCAAGTGATGCTGCAGCATCATGTCCCGAAGTGTTTTTATGCCTTCTCGGGCCGTACCATATAACGGTGCCCGTCCACTGCCCGCCCTCCGATGGCTCTTTTATTGCATTTTAGTTTCCGTCAACTGGATAACTCTGCTTTGAAGCGAACCTCGACATGACTCGGAATTCTCAGTATCAAAGTAGTTGTGGTAACTGATACATCTTGCTGACACGCGGTTGGCCGGCACTGTCACCGGGGTCCAAGTTGTCTATACTTTCATTAGGTCCGACCTAGACAAACATGCAAGCCCTTGTATATACCCTGGTCGTCGTCTGTCGGGAATCGTACCATACTTTCGTGAGCACGATTGACTTGCGCGTAGATACTTTGCAGTGACAGCACATGACACACCATATTCAGTCGTGCTCTCTTCAATAAGGAGCCAGAATTCGGGGAAATTGGGTGATATGATGTGATCTGATAAAGAGACAGTGTAGGCTGCGGGACAATGTGCTCTTGTAAGTAAACTTCCACGTACCCAATTTTTGTCACCGCTCGCCCAGCCGAAAAAAAGTCTAGGTTAGCCAGAATACCGGAGAAGAGTGAGTTGAAGGGTGGAACCGAATGAAATTATGGCGCTGATGGAGATTCAAGTGACAATCGAGATCAACGGAAGAGGTACCATTTACTCGGTTGCGTTCCTGACAGAGGGCAAACACATTTTGAGTGGAGGAAAGGATGAGAACTTGAAAATTCGTCGATGGCGAACGGAGGATGGCGCGGAGGTTGGAAACCCAATTGATCTGGGAGGTTATGCCAACACTATTGCGGTGTCTAAAGACGGGAAGTGGGTTGTAGGCGGGTCGGGTCGGGGACACGTGTTAGCGTGGAGTGCGGAGAGTCACGAATGGGCAAGCGAAATGAAAGGCCACACACAAGGAGTTGGAGCAGTGGACATCTCACCAGATGGGACCAAAATTGCCAGCGGTTCGTGGGACAAGACCGCCCACATCTGGAAGCGACCAACGGGCCAACAACTGCTGACGTTACAGCACGACAATACTGTGGCTGCGGTCAAGTTCTCACCTGACGGATGTCTTCTTGCTACTGCTACCTTCGACCGCCGGTCTCTTCGTATCTACGACTGCGAGCATGGTAGTCTCCTCCACAAATTTCCAATCCAACCTGGCTCAGGTTTGAACCAATGCCTTACGTGGAATGATGACACCCACCTGTACGCCATCTCTCGTGAGTCGTGATGGCAGAGTTCACTACCTTGACGCGTCCACTGGAGAAACGGTGCTCTCGTGGCTCATCTGCACGGACAGCACGGAAAAACGGGGTGCATCGCCCTACCAAGCAATCGTACTTCGCAGTCTCTACCCATTTGTCAATATCGTTCTGGGATACAACAACATACACGCAAATCGGGTCTAACATCAACTACGATGCTAGGGCCTCTGCAACAGCGATTTCGGAAAACTATGATATTACAATTGTTCGTGAAGAGACAGTCACGGTTCGAAACTTTGGCGATATCCTCCCTCCTCAATATGTTCATCTCGTATGTATATGTTCCTCATTGACTCAACTGTCACTGACAATGCTGCAGAACATGTATCTTGGTGGAAGAATATCGTCGCTTCATCCAGGTGGGTATACACTGCTAAACTTGGTTTAGTGTATCAGCACACCGATGTCTATTTTCTGACACCTGAGTCCGTCAGGAAAAGATATCCCCGACCTCAGTCAAGTCGTGCGGAAACTCAAAGATCAATTTGTAGCCCTCCAGGGCTCACTTGCCTTGGCTCAAAGGGACCTCGAGACCTTGAAATTAGCCAATGAAACCAAAGGTCGCCAAATTGACGCCCTGACTGGAAACGTTCTGATGCTGCAAAAGTAGAGGAGCTCGCCGCCGCGCACAAGGAACTTGCGGAACGCGTGCAAAACTTCATTGCTCAGGCGGATGCGTGTGGGTGGGTAGAGCTTGCCTTCGGCCCTACCAGGACGTCAAGCAACACGAGCACTGGGCACACTCGGGCGCGCTCTAGAGCTACTAACGTGGCTACGATGAGCGGAGCGCACATGAACACTGATATGAACCAGAGCATAGGCGCAGACATAGTCGTCGGCGAGCCCGGCCCAGCTGTGGTGAATGCGGTGAACGGGGCACGCCGGAAGTCGATGCACCGCCCCACATTGCGTCGCGTACTGGTATATGACAACGAGAACAACGATGAGTCGGAACTGACATCTGCACCACTCTGTCTCCATGATACACTTCCACGACAATAGCACTGCTCTTTCTGGGCCGTATCTTTATCGTTACATAATAAAAAGGATCTCGTTATCATCGCATTAGCGGCTTGATAGGATCTGATAGAGACACGTGCACTCGGACGAAAACTACACTTGTCAATAGACCTCCACGAACCTTATTTCTTGTCACCGCACTACCAGTTGAAATGGAAATGTCAAAGAAGAGTAAGTGGTCGACAGGACCAATGAAAGTACAGTACTGACGAAAGGCCAAGGGTCGGATAACGATGGATCTACGTCCACTGGACGGGGAGGAAACTCAGGCCATGACCAAGGGAGGGAGATTCCACGCTCAGTGACGGGGTTGCAGACGTCCGACGAAGGGACGTCTACCATGACGAACCAACAAAATGTACCGAAGACAATCGAGATCGTTGGGAAAGACACCATATACTCAGTGGTGTTCTTCATGGACGGAAAACATGTTGTGGGTGGGGGAAAGCATGAGGAAGTTCGACAATGGCGATTGGAAGATGGCAAAGAGGTTGGAAGGCTAATAGATATGGGTGGGTATGCCAGCAGTATCGCCGTGTCCAATGACGGGAAGCAGATCGTGATCGGATCGGACCGGGGACGTGTGTCAGTGTGGAGTGCGGAGAGTTACGAACGAGTAGACAAGATGAGAGGACACACAGAAGGAGTGGAATCGGTAGACATCTCTCCAGACACGACCAAACTTATCGCTAGCGGTTCGTGGGACAACACCGTCTGCATCTGGAACTGGCCAACCGGCGACCGACTGTTTACACTGCAACATAGGAACATTGTGGCCGCGGTCAAATTCTCACCTGACGGACGTCTCCTTGCTACTGCCACCTGGGAACGCGACTCTGTCCGCATCTACGTCAGCGAGAGTGGCCAGCTGCTCCACGAATTCGCCATCAACCCTGGCTCAAACGAATGCCTTGCATGGAACGATGACACACACCTCTATGTCATCTCTCATGATAGCAATATTCACTACCTCGACACTTTCACTGGACGATCACCCTTGGTATGGTCCATTGCGACACATGTGGGCAAACTCAGCCGCATTGCTCTGCCAAGTAACCGTAGTTTCATCGCAGCCTCTGCCGGTTCGTCAATATCATTCTGGGACACGATGACGCGCAAAAAGATCGGGCCTCGCATTGACTATAATGCTACTGTCGGGACAATGGCAATTTCAGGCAGCTACGATATTGCAATCGGCCATGGTGAGGTGGTCACCATTCAGAACCTGGGCAATATCCTCCCTTCTTACTATGTTCCCAATGTAAGTGTAGTTTGATCAATAAGCCCCATTGACTCAATTCTGACTGATAACCAAGAAGGAGGCAGGTAGTGGAAAAAGAGCTGTGTCCCCTCATGCACAGGCAGGTGTGTATATCGCCCCACTTTGTTCAGCCTATTATCAAGCTGATACCATTTTCTGACACCTGAATTCATCAGACCCTGAAATGACCGACCTCAAGGTAGTCGTGCGGGAACTCCGGGAACAGCTTGCAGCGCTCAAGGGCCGCCACGACGTGCAGTCGCGCGAACTAGTCTCGGCGCAAAAGGAGGTCGAGATCTTGAGATCATCCAATGATGCCAAAGATCGTCGAATCGACGCCCTGACTGCCGAAGCAGAGCACTGGGAGCGCTCCGATGCAGCCAAAGCAGAAGAGCTCGCTGCAGCACACAAGGAACTCGAGGAACGCCGTCGTGATTCGGAGGAGCTCATTGCTGTGCGCGAGGAACTCCACTTCTCCCAATCTCAAACCATCCAGGCTCGGAACTGGTACGACGACCAACTGAGACATCTGAAGTCCGTTGTCGAGCAAACTCAGCCAAAACTGTTCCCTGTTCAGAATTTCGTCACTCAGGTGGATGCACATGCAGAGACGGCTATCATCGAATCCCTCCAACAGCTCAATGAAAGTATTGACTGGAGTTCGACGTTCATCACGGACCGTGTCATCCACAACTTCCAGCCTCGCGCTACGACCCTGACGGAGGAACAAGTTTCTGTTGCAACAAGGGTTGCCGAATGTATTGGACAGTCTCTGGTGAATCGGTTGCGGAGTAGCGATCGCACCGAGGTTGTCGCCTATCTCCCTATGGCGTTTCGCGCCTACTTTATCTATCACTTGCGTAGGGTCATGTCTTCGTGGACCATCGACAGCGGGCTCAATCGGGTCATCTGTGAGTTATACGATGTCGTACGAAATTCAGGTGAAGAACTTAGTTCAATACATCGTCAAGCTTTCCACTAACGATATAAATAATAGAGTCACAAACAATATCTGGCCGCTGGAGATCACTGACCTACGCCTCTCTCCCATCGACCTGCTCTGGCAATCCAGGTACATTTATTGGGCCTACGATGGACGGACTTTGTGATATTATCGTGACCGCTGGCTGTGCGCCTTCCACCTCCACTGCGAAGGATATGATTGCATCCAAATTTCGGCGTCGAATATTGTTTATTCTTACTGCTGCAGGTCAGGTCACCAAGTCGATTATGGATGCACTGTCGGCCGACTACAAAGTCGAGGCTATTCGTCCACCAAGGTTGTTGAACGATGAGACAATGGAGATTGACTTGAGTGGTCCGAGGAGAAAGTCGGAGAGCCGGTTTGTATTGTGCACCACACAGTTAGGCTTGTCGAAGGAGGTTGTCGTGCAGTCGAAGGCTGGTCCAAAGAAGGTCAATACGATTGCAGTAACGAACGTTGTGAAGGCAAAGGTTATCACAGGGTAAGATTGGAATTTATTTACGCATATGGCCGTCCCAGAGGTTCCATTTCTACATGCCTTTATCCTTGCCATGGTTTCTTCTCAACTGCGTTGTAGTCTTTGTTTAGCACTATTTCCTACTGCACATATCGATCACCTCGTGCGTTTCCAGTCACATCATTCTCAAGCCGCCTTCCATTTCACTTCGAAAGAAATGGTTCCAAATTTCGGCAGGGGTATACAGACAGGCCAGCAGTAAGGACTTTGATATATACTGATAAAAAGAAGCTATTCATCCGCCAGTTCTAAATAGAATTCCAACAATCGAAGGGGTGATCATTGAGGGAGAATTTTTCTGCACTAACCCACTGGCAGCTATGACGATCTGAGTCGAGTCTTTGTAGACTCTCCCATCGTCGAGTGCAGCCACTGGTGAATGACGTCATGAAACTGAGAATTTTGAACGCCACATCAAACGCCTTTGTCCTAAGCTTCCCCACGCATCGTCCGTGATCGATTGATCATTAATTGCTATCCCGTATGTGATATGCAGTGCTGTTAACTGAATCCCCTGCGTACCAACTTGTTGGCGTGGAGTGTGGAGAGTCACGAGTGGACGAGCGAAATGAAAGGCCACACACAAGGGGTTGGAGCAGTGGACATCAGATGGAACCAAAATTGCCGGCGGTTCGTGGGACAAAACCGCTCGCGTCTGGACTTAAGCGACCCACAGGCCAGCAACTGCTGACACTACAACACGACAACACTGTGGCTGCGGCCAAGTTCTCACCTGACGGACGTCTTGCTGCTACCTTCGATCGCCGGTCTCTTCGTGTCTACGACTGCGAGCATGGTAGTCTCCTCGACAAATTTCCAATTTACTCCGGCTCAGGTCTAAACCAATGTCTTGCATGGAATGATTACACGCACCTGTATGCCATCTCTCGTGATGGCAGAGTTCACTACCTTGACGTGTCCACTGGAGAAACGGTGCTCTCGTGGCTCATCTGCACGAACAGCACGGAAAAACGGGGGTGTATTTCCCTGTCAAGCAATCGCACTTTCTTCGCAGTCTCTACCCATTCGTCAAATCGTTCTGGGATACGACAACACACACGAAAATCGGGTCTGACATCAACTACAATGCCAGGGCCTCTGCAATAGCAATCTCAGAAAACTATGATACTGCGATATCCTCCCTCCTCAGTGTATTCGTCATGTATATATGTGTGTTCCTCATTGATTCGATTGTCGCTGACGACCCAGCAGAATACGAGTCTTGGTGGAAGAGTATCGTCGCTTCATCCAGGTGGGTATGCACTGCCAAACTTAGTCTAGGGTATTGGCATACCGGTGTCGATTTTCTGACACCTGAATCCACCAGGAAAAGATATCTTTAACCTCAGTCAAGTCGTGCGGGAACTCAAAGATCAATTTCTAGTCCTCCAAGGCTCACTCGCCTCGGCTCAAAGGGACCTCGAAACCTTGAAATCGGCTAATGAAACCGAAGGTCACCAGATTGACGCCTTGACTGCAAACGTGAACAACTACAAGCGTTCTGATGCCGCAAAAGTAGAAGAGCTCGCCGCTGCGCACAAGGAACGCGTGCAAAACCTCATTGTTCAGGCGGATGTGCGTGGGTTGGTAGAGCCTGCCTTTGGCCCTACCAGGACGTCAAGCAACGCGAGCACAAGTTCTGGGCACCTCTAGGGCTACCAACGTGGCTACGACGAGCGGAGCGCACATGAACACTGATATAAACCAGAGCATAGGCGCAGACGTGATCGTCAGCGAACCCGGCTCAGCTGCGGTGAAGGGGGCACGCCGGAAGCCGGTGCACCGCCCTACGTTGTGTCGCGTACCGGTATATGATGACGAGAACGGCGATGAGTTGGAGATGGCAACCATCCGAGTCAGGGTACGTCTTCCGTCTCGTGTCGAACCCTTTCCAACACCCTTTCATAGCTGCACTACCAGGGCGACGTGCGTGGGGTGACGATATCCCCCCTGACGTCGTTTGGCAAATTTGTGGAGCGGGTCACGACCAAGTTTGGGACGACATTAATAGGGTTGGGGATGAAGTTTGGAACGAAGATTACAATGCGCGACGAGAGTGATTTCGAGTTGGCGATTGAGACGGCAAAGGCGAATGGGAAGGGGAGATCTGAAGGTAAGGTCGAGGTGGATGAAGGTCGGGCGGATGATCTCTTCGCCCGGATCCACTTTCTTCCAACGAAACTTGCCTAGCGGCGCTTGTCTATTTCTCACTACGTCGTCATTCGTTTCCTCTGCTTCAGCTATCTGATACTTCGGCGTGTTTGATAAATAGCTATACATCACAATCGATATGCTTTACACGTATCCGAATGGCCATCAACTACAAAGCTTCTTTCCACTTCAACTAGAATGAATTCTCTGGGCTTAAGTGCTTCAAATTAGTCCAGCCGTATAAACGGGGTATGCTTCTAAATATGTGTCTTTTCACTGAGTGTGTTTGATGCGCTGGCACCTGGGCCCCCGCCGACACTTTCAAATTGTGGTCGTGTCGGTTATTCAGTTAGTCAAGCCCTTGTGCTCCAGATGAGACTCAAATTGATGTTGAATACTTTCACAGTGCCTTTAATTATGCAGTCATCCAGCTGTGAAATACGTTAAGTCTACCTTTTTCTATGTGTAAGACGGATATTTATACCGAACAAACACGAGTAATATCCAAAAAGCGTGTACGTACATAAGGACATCAGGAACACTCAACAGAGCTTGGTCTGACTGAGCGGGCCTTGTACGGACTGACACTGACTATCAAGAACACGGTCAATCACTGCTACGGCTTGCCTTCCACCATGATCGTAGATCCTTCGCATGTCCTCTCTACGACCAAATTATGCAGCTCGCGTCAAGGTGTTTTTGACCATCCATTGTTTTGCTGAGGTGATTCCTCTCGGTCCACATATGATAGAGAGATCCTTCATTCAAGTTAACATTTCTTTTCAACCACAGGCGCCCAATGCATAATCTGACGTCGGACTGCGCACACTTGTGAATTATAACCGATTCTTTGCTGATAGAATGTTAAATTTTGGTTTACCCGTCCACCCGCCATCCCAATCTGTGCTCCCCTGCCTTTATTTGTCCGGTTTCTCAACACTGTCTCCTCGTACATCTGGTCATTTTGTAAACAACGACTACACTCCGTCAAAAAAAGGCGAGCGATGCGCACGAGGGCCTATGATGAATTTTGCTACGCACATACCTTGGATTGGTTGAGAATTCCGATTGCACAGGACGGCTAATCCGTCTACAGACGTCCGTAGTACCTTCCATGGCACCCGTGGAGACCAGTTCAACATTTGGAATGGTCCTCCATCTACATCTGCATCTTTTCCAAACTGGCGAGACGATCACGGGCTTGGTTTTTATCAAGTGATGCGAGTATGTCTCGGTCGCCTTCCTCCCAAGCCACGACATTGAATGACTGAGCGTTCCTATAGGAGCATACTCATAGGAGCATACTGAACACAAAGATAGCTTGAAAGCTCTCATTCGGAGTTGTGAGTATATCTTGGCTAGAGATCTCAATGGGTCGGATCCGTGGAGCACATTGGAATGTATTAGATGCGCTCCACTCGGACGTATCACCTTCCTACACCATTTCGCTCTAATCAAATCGGAACAGGTCGATTCATAACCCGCAGTCGGGAATGGTGAGTGTGCACCGGCACGCACGGATCAGTCCGTGTAAACTCTGGCGTGCAGGACATTCACACATGGACAGTTTGGTCCCCGATCCTCCAAGATTACCCATCATGTTTCTTGGTCATGAAGAATTGCTTCATCAAGTCAAAGTCTGCGATGAAGACGGTGCCTTGAGGTCGACTGGCAGGTGGGACCGGAGGAGTTCATTGGCAATAACAATGATCCATGCGAGAGACGACATTCAGTATCGATATACTTCGTGCGTTCTCTGGACCGTTGCTTTCTTTCCGCAAGGAATTGATCAAGGTTGTCGTCCACCGGCATTCATTCTCATCGTTCCTTCTACATATCTCGCTAATCTATGCCTCTGACCTATTTTTGATAATGCCCGCAAGCTGCCCATTTGACTTCCCCTTCTGGATACGTTCCATATGGCTGTCTTCCAACGTCCCGATGATGTTCGTCGTGTATTGTGCCTCACGTTGCTTTGTCCTCCCATGACTTTCGAGTCATTCAAATTTCAGAGCAGTTCTGTCGAGGGCGAGGACCTTGTTACGGTCTGTTTCTTCTGGAGACTGCCAGTGTCCCATGCGGCTATGTCGTACGATCTTACTGGGGACATTTCTCGCGATCAACAACTTCTATCAGTGCGGCCAGAAGCTTTCATTCGCTCTCCTTCCTTGCAACGTGTTGAAATGCATAGGGAGGCAGAAATCCTTTTTTCACTCTTGGTCTACCGGGGACGCAAACGTCATCCGAAAGTGCAGAACATTCGTGCGCACGATACTCACCATGGTCGGAATTCATCTTAGCCGATTGGACCATGGGAATGTGTCACTGCCGTCCAATGGCAGCCACATCTCTCTCCATCCTGTTCCAGCGAGCGCTCTATGCCTACGATCTATGCGGACCATCATTCGACGGCGTCTCAATGTCAACTCCTGGATGGCCTGAGCGTTGCGGATGGCGACATCCAAGATGCCTACACTAAAACATCATGCATAAGAGCTTTAGGAGAGACATGA
>JBBPMZ010000722.1:0-11017 GCA_038090575.1 Tylopilus cf. pernanus | reverse complement strand
ATTATCATAAATTAAGTGAATATGTCAATCCTAGTATATAATATATTGAAAAAAGTCTAAAAATTCAAATAAAAGTAAAAATTACACAGAAAAACATCAAATACTTCCAAATCTTGATAATTATCAGTGGGAGGGTTTTCCTGATGCTGGGAACCGGTTTATTAAACAATATCAACATCAGGCCTACATCCAACGAGTCCAGAAATGCAGAGCACGTTACCTCTGGGCTACCCCAGAATACCTTAGTAGAAAGGTCACCACCTTGACTGAATTAGTTGCTCTGGCTGAAACAAAGAGGGAGAAGAAAACCCTACTCCTAGAATATGCAGAATTTGCCTCCATCTTTGAAAATCCCAAGACCACCTTGCCACCTCCTAGAACCTATGATCACCCCATCAACCTGAAACCTTCCTTTGAAGCAAAAATCAGCAAGATGTACCCTCTTTCCCCAGATGAAAAGAAAGCCGCAGACGACTTCCTCGACAAACACCTAGCATCTGGAAATTTTCATCCATTGACCTCTCTGCAAGCCTCTCCCTTCTTCTTTGTAGGAAAGAAGAATGGAGGACTTCGCCCTTGTCAAGACTACCGCCACCTAAACCAACATACCATCCATGACGCGTACCCCCTACCCTTTATCTCAGACCTTATAGACAAACTTAAAAACACAAAACTCTTCACCAAGATGGATGTCCGATGGGGGTACAATAATATTCATATCAAAGATGGTGACCAGTGGAAGGCCTCCTTTATCACCCATTGAGGACTCTTCGAACCTACCATTATGTTCTTTGGACTAACCAACTCCCCCGCCACCTTCCAATGATTCATAAATGATTCCTTCCATGACATGATCGCCAAAGGATGGCTTGTCATCTACATGGATGACCTCCTTATCTTCTCTGACAACGCTGATGAACACACCCATTGAACCCAAAGAGTTCTTGCCCGCATGAAAGAACTTGACCTTCACCTAAAACTGGAGAAATGATGCACCTTTGATACCTCTGAAGTTGAATACCTGGAAGTTGTCATCAAGCCAGGAATCATCACTATGGACCCCGTAAAAACTGAAGGGATCACAGACTGGCCTACCCCAGCCAAACTCAAGAACATGTGATCCTTCTTAGGGTTCACCAACTTCTACCGACAGTTCATTCCCAACTATACCAACATCGCATGACCCCTCCTCGACCTCTTAAAGAAAAACCTCCCCTGGCATTGGGACACCCCCCAACAAGAAGCTTTTGACACTCTGAAGAAAGAATTCACCTCCGACCGGATCCTCATCCTCCTTGATCCCTCCAAACCTTTTGCCATTGCTACTGACACATCCCTTGTTGCCTCTGGAGGAATACTCCTCCAAGCTGATCTGAATGGCGACTGGAAACCCTGTTCCTATCTCTCCCAATTGTTCTCCCCTGCAAAATGCAACTACGATATCTATGACTGGGAACTCCTCGCAGTCATTCGTTCTCTCAAAGCATGGTGACATTATCTCCATGGCTCTGCCCACCCCGTCACTGTCTTCTCTGATCATAAGAATCTCACCTATTTCCGCCACCCTCAACAACTCAATCAACGGCAAGCCTGGTGGATGTTGGACCTTGTGGACTTTGATCTACAATTTTCCCATGTCCTGGGTAAACTTCTCGCAGGACCTGATGCATTATCCCACAGACCTGACCATGGTGACACCAAATGTGACAACAACAATATCACCCTCCTCCTAGCGACCTCTTCATCAACCTCATCTCTGCTGACCTTTCCATCCTCATCGCTAAATCCTCCAAATCCAACCCCCTGGTCCTTAACACCCTCAATGCCATGAAGGGCAATCTTCCCCCTTCCTTCAACTCCCGGCTCTCCGAATGGCAATATGATGCTGGAATCCTTACTTACCTTGAAGGCTGTGTCTATGTACCCCCCAACCTCGAACTCCATCGCTCCCTGATGGCATGGCACCATGACTCCCTCGCAGCTAGCCACCCCGGCCACCTCAACTTGAAGACACAACAACTCGTCACCTCCGAGTTCTGGTGGCCAGGCCTGGCTTCCTTCGTCCACTCCTATGTTTTGGATTGTGCTACCTGCCAACAGAACAAAGTTAATACCCATCCCATGGTTCCCCTGCTCTCTCCCATCTCCTCCGCCTGCACCCGCCCCTTCCAGCAAATGTCTTGTGACCTCATCACCGACCTCCCTGTTTCCGCCGACTATGACTCTTTGTTGGTCATGGTCAACCATGGCCTTATAAAGGGGGTAATTCTCTGCCCCACTGTGAAAACTGTGACTGCCGAAGGGATCGCCTCCCTCTTCTTCCACAAAGTTTACACCAGATTTGGCCTCTATGATAAAATCATCTCTGACTGCAGTCCTCAGTTTGCCTCTGCATTTGCCAAAGAGCTCGCTTGCCTAGTAATTGGCTACAAACTGGCCCTATCCACAGCCTATCACCCTCAGACAGACGGAGAAACCAAATGTGTAAACCAAGAGATTGAAACCTATCTTCGAATCTTCTGCCAAGAAAACCCTGAAATGTGGTTTAACTTTGTACCCATGGTGGAATTCACACACAACCACTGCCCCCATTTGATCACTAACCAATCACCAATCTTTCTCATGATGGGTTATGAACCCTGCCCCCTTCCCACCATCATCGCCGATACCAAACTCCCTGTAGTAGAATCCTGCCTCAAAGCCCTCTCTGCAGCCTGAGAGGAAGCTCTTGCAGCACACAAACTTGCTTGCCAAATGATGAAATCCCGATCTTTCCAATCGTTCTCTCCATTTAAGAAAGGAGACAAAGTTTGGCTTGAAGCACAAAACCTGAAATATAACCTAACTTCTCCGAAGTTCTCCCCCAAAAGAGAAGGACCCTTTCTTATCACCAAAGCCTTATCCCCCTTGTCATATAAACTCTGCCTTCCCAAGACTTGGCGAATCCACCCAGTCTTCCATGCTTCCCTCTTATCTTCTTACCGCTCCACAGAAACCCATGGACCATGCTTCCCTCAACCCCCACCTAACCTTATCAATGGGGAAGAAGAATATGAAATAGAACATATCCTACACCACTCTCATAACCCACAGAACAGAAAATTCCTGATCCGATGGAAGGGGTACACCACAGAAGAGGACTCTTGGAAACCCAAAACTAATTTGGGAAATGCCAAGAACACCCTTGACACTTATAAGCGACTTTATCCCAAAGACTTCCCCAAAAACACCCACAAAACACCCACCATTCATTGCGTCTCCCTAGACATGTCCTTCCACTGTTGCAATAGCCATACCCCATTCCCAATCCACCATGCACCCACTGACTCCATCCCATCCACTGACTCCTCCATCACTACAATATCCCAACCCCCTTCTAGAACTTCTTCTGTTGATGCTGATGCCAGATGGGGATCAGTCCCTCCTTCATTTTCTTGTTCTTCTATTTCTGTTAACCCTCCTCTTTCTACTGTAGTCACTGTCGACGTACCCCTACATGCTCATGACCTATGGAGAGAAGACCCCAACAGTGTCTACCTAAATGAGCTACATGCCATCATTATCAATCTGAGGATGGCCATCCCACTCACCGTCCACATGGAGGACCACTCTCTCTTTGAGAGCCTTTACTTGTCTTACCTACAGAACAAGAGGCTTTGCCTCCTTATCCCCCACCTTGTTGGACCCATGGAGGTCTCCAAGGAGATCAACCACACCCAACTGCGTCTGAGGCACCACTTACAGAATGCCTTCCACCAACTCCAGGGCCTGGAATTCATTAAAGACGTTGATATGTAGGTACGAGAGAGAGACCACTGCCTGAAACATTGCCATAACCTATAGGGATGATCCATTTCCTGACCCTGCATTCCCCACACCTATGTCAACTCAATTCCCCACTTTGGTCAAACAACTCTCTCCCCCATCTGTACCATCCACCCCCTCTGCATCTTCCTCTCCCTTGGATCAAGCCGAGATCAATGCCCTCACCGCTGCTGAATGACTTCATGCCTCCTTATCTGGAGCAGTTCCCCTCAGCTGCAACAACCTCTTGTACAATCAAGCATGCTTCTCCTGTCATCGTCTCGGACATTAGAGAGTCAACTGCAACCTCTACCAATGCCCATTCTGCCATCTCAGCCCCTGGGCACACCAAGCATCATTGCCCCAGGCAACCTCCTCACACTCCCCTTGCTAACAGGATCACCGCCCGCCCCACCAACCTATGGCATCACCAATCCCCTCTCCCTCCCGCCCAACTCTCCTCCTCCTCTCCCTCCTCCTCCACAGGCACCTGCTCCTCTAGGCACTCCATATGCCCTATTCTCCCTCCTCGTGGGCACACTCATCATAACCGATGTTCCGACCCTAGCTGTTCCCCCTCCCCCAACTACAACTATAATGATCCCATTGATGCTGATGGATATTCCAACATCACTAGAAGTCCCTCTGAGGAGGGCCAGGATCTTTATTAATATCATATCCACAGTATTTTAGTCATCTGCTCTTCATCAGGATCTGCTCCCATCGCATAAGATGATGCTTCTCCCTCCTCTTTGGTCCTATTGTGTCAGTTCTGCTCTTCGCTCAGACCCCCCTTTTGTACTATATAAACCTATGCCTCCCATCATGTAACTCAGCTTAGATCTACTCAACAATACATCTTGTCTTGTATCCTCTCGAAACCTCCTGATTGCTTGTCCCAAGCTCCAAGCACCCTCAACCCTTTGAACTCTTGACTCTCTCCAGACAGACTTGGAGGTTCCTCGACCCTCTTCACAACTAGTGGACTCACAGTGGTTGTTTGAGGTATCGCAGCTGCGCAGTGACCCTTTTGTTGTACGAGTCATTGTTTGGTCCTACCTGGAACAAGCATAACATGGTTCAGGACTATCGATACCTAAATTCCCACATGGTTAAAAACAACTACCCACTACCTCTCATTTCCCAACTCATAGATAAACTCTGTGGGGTTAAATTATTCACAAAAATGGATCTTAGATGGGGATACAATAACGTCCAAATCAAGGAAGGAGATGAATGGAAAGCTGCTTTTGTTTGTCACATGGGCACCTTCAAACCCATCATAATGTTCTTCAGATTATGCAATTCTCCTGCCACATTCCAAACTATGATGAACGATCTCTTCAATGATCTACTATGTGTTATGGTTTATATAGATGATCTTATGATTTTCACATACACAGATGACAAAAAAGAACATGATAAAATAGTACTAGAAGTCCTAAAAAGGCTAGCAGAAAACAATCTATTTGTCAAATCCGAGAAATGCTCCTTTAAAGTTAAATCCATAGATTTCCTAGGAATGATTGTGACAACTGAAGGTATCACAATGGATTAAGAAAAAGTAAAAGCAATTCTAGAATGGCCAGTACCTAAAACAGTCAAACATGTTCATTCATTTCTTGGCTTAGCAAACTTTTATTGCCACTTTATCCAAGACTACGCAAAAGTCACATGCTCATTACATGATCTTACAAAGAAAGACGAATGGACATCCTCATGTCAACAAGCATTTGACATGCTTAAACACTCCTTTACTACAGCCCCTATCCTTGCTTACCCAGACAACAATTGCAAATACCCCTTAGAATCAGATGCATCAGATTATGCGACAGGCGCTGCCAGTGTATTATCTATCGAAAAGGATAGGAAATGGCACCCAGTTGCCTATAATTCCCACAACATGTCATCTGAGGAACGGAATTACCTGGTCACTAACAAAGAAATGCTATCGGTTATCCACTCACTTGAACTATGGCACCATTACCTAGAAGGTGCACAATATGAATTCAAAATATGGAATGATCATCAAAACCTCACCTGGTTCATGACGAGACAGGACCTTAATTATCGCCAAGCTAGATGGGCCCAGTACCTAAGCTGCTTCCATTTCACATGGCACCACAAATCAGGTATCTCCATGGGAAAGGCTGATGCCCTGTCTTGCAGAGAAGATCACATGGACAGAATTGACAACGATAATAAAGGAATACTAGTCATCAACCCTAGTCATGTCTGCTCCACTTCCATTATGTACAACAGAGATGATTTCTTGGAACGCATGCAACATGAATTCATGAAACTCCCTCTACACTCTATGAAACACTTATGCAATCTCAGCTATGAAATCAAGGATGCTTTCCTTAGGAAGGGGATGACGATATTTGTTCCCACAGAACTAAGCCTTGAGGCAATCCATTTACACCATGACACCCCTATCGTAGGACATCCAGGAGCCGATAAAACCTATGAACTACTCTCACGGTCATACATCTGGCCACATATGCAGAAAGAAGTAAAAAACTATGTCTCCTGTTGTGAAAGATGTGCTCACTTCAAGGGATCCAACCAGAAACCAGCAGGATTACTTAATCCATTGAAAACCCTGAACACACCATGGGAAGATATCTCAGCAGATTTCATCATGGATTTTCCACTCTCACACAAATATGATACTATTCTCCCAGTCATGGACCACTTCTTCAAAAAAGTTGAATTCATTTCCACTGTAAAAACATGCTCTTCACTTGATTTAGTGAAACTCTATCTCACTCACATATGGAAACATCATGGCTTACTCAAAACAATCATGTCAGATCATGGACCACAATTTGCTTCTGAACTAACCAAAAATATATGCAAAGCCTTATCCATTACATCTAAATTATCAACAGCTCATCATCCACAAACAGATGGACAGACAGAGCATATGAATCAAAAAGTGCAACAATACCTTAGGACCTTCTGTGCTAAAAATCAGGATACTTGGTCAGAATGGCTTCCCATAGCACAATTCTCATATAACCATAAAAAACACACTTCTATGAAATTCTCACTGTTTGAAGTAACAAAAACATACCAACCTAGAATGGGAATAGAACCCGCTTCCACTCCTTCTAAATCACCTTACACAGACACATTCATTTCAGATTTCTCCAACATTCTTGCCAAAACAAAAGAAAACATAAACAAAGCAAAAGAATCTATGCGTGTTCAAGCAGATAAATACCATTCTGAAGCCCCTATCTACACACCAGGAGATAAAGTATGGTCATTCACCAACAATCTTCGCCTCACATGCCAGTCAAAGAAGCTCTCAGAGCGATGGCTAGGCCCCTATGCAGTAATCTCCATGAAAGGAAGAAATGCCATTGAGCTTAAACTTCCAAAATCTATGAAAATACACCCAGTAGTGAACATCTCATGTGTAAAACCCTACAAGGAATGCCTAGAAGGCCAGACAACGTACAAACCCCTGGTCAAAGTAACTGAGGACCGAGAAGAGTTATTTGTCATTGATCATATTGTTGATTCCAGATTATGTGGGAAATGCCTAGAGTATCTCATTCACTGGGAAGGATATGATGATTCTGAATGCACATGGGAATCAGTAAAGAATCTCACAGGATGCACAGAAGCTCTGCAAGACTTCCATTATTCCCACCCTAATGCGCCAAGAAAACTAAATATGACCTATGAAACATTCTCTTCATTCTTCCACCCCTATGAAAACCTTACCAATATGAATAATCTAGTAGACATTGAAGTTAGTCTTCATCGTCTCAATTATGATACAGATCTTTCGGAGCAAGATCAATAGAGAGGAGATAGTGTTATGATTCTGACTTTTGCCTCTAACTTCAAAGGCCACTCCAACCTTTTACCTTATGTTTTCTAACTTGATCTTTACTTTTCTTGATCATGCGACCTACACATGTCATGCCTCATGCTCAAGGCTGTACTCAGAACCCATTCCAATTGGCTACCACAACCATGCTTCTATTTCTCATTTCCAATATCAAGGCTATGCCTTATCTCCTATCTATGACTCATTCTGACTTCCTATCTATGATAACGCCTCATGCTTGACACATGGCACACAGCCATTTCTTATCATCCAATCATTAATTTTCTCCTTATCATTATATGATTCCCTATCAGGAAATAGGTACAAACATGTACAAACAGCAGTTTAGTATATAAAGGCTCGATGCCAGCTCCAGAGACTTCAGTAAAGTTCTCTTGGAGTTTTCGCCTCTCTTGAGTGACTTAGCCTCTTCCTTCTACACTCTTAACAAGCTCAAGTCTTAGGCTTGTTTCAGAAATTCTCCCATGTGGTCCACAATGAGTGTGTGAAATGCTGAACACCCATCATTCTGTAAAGCATCCTATCTGACTCTTCTACAGCTGTTACATTCACTCTAAACCTTACTGACTGCTTTGCTGACTGCCTTGCTGACACCTTGCTGACCACCACTATACTCTAACCATTGGTCTCTCACTAATACTATTCTAATCACTCTATTTTATAGCTATTTTCCCATATTTTTCCATTGCCATTTAGGCTTGCTATAAGCCTAATACTGTTTGCATAATTAGCCCTTATTTGACTCCATCCATGCAAACCAGACTCTTCTACACTCTCAAACCACTCTAGACTCATGTATGTCATTTAATTCCACACATGTTTGCCTCATGTGGAGTCATGCCTACCCTACACATGTTCTTCTCATGTTTACCTTCCCCCATGCCTTGGCCAGACTCCCTATGATGCAGATACATTCCATAGCTATGCAGCCTGGATCCCTAAACCCTCAGCTTATCCAGAACCCTTGTCCCATAGCATAGCATATCTGTAGATTTACCATACACCTGTACAAACAGTAGAATAGTATATAAGGGACCCTCCCAGCTCCCAGAAGGACCCAGTCTTGTCCTCTCTGAGTTTTCCCAAATCTCTAGATCCGTTGACTTACTTTCACTGTTCTTCTACAAATAACTTAAGCCTGTAAAGGTTTGGTTGTTTCAATCATAACCCTATTGAGTGCTTGCAGGCACTCCTTAGCCACCCACTGTTTGAACCCCATATTTTGTTTGTGCTGAGGAAAGTCTGGAGCAGTGCTGCAAAAATCTGTTGGATCTACAATGAATGGTTGAGTGGCAATTATGCTTGGAGTATGCAGGTAAGACAAAGCTTGTATCACATATGTGTACTAATATTCTTCAGGAGCAATTGCCACAAGGTTCAACTCTTCTAGGGGTGGTCTTGTCATCCAATAAGACCAACATATCAATCATGAGCAGTAATCATATGGCTCACCCACTTTTAATCAGCCTTGCCAATATTGATGCCCACATCTGCAGCAAGTCTTCCCTCCATGCATATCTTCTGCTTGCATTGCTTCCCATCATGAAATTTACACACAAGACCACTTATGTTTGTAGTCTACTTCAAGATTGACTGGTACATGAGGTACTCAACATTGTTCCAGTCCCCCTCAAGACTGCTGTGACAATCAGGGTCATGATGAGTGACCTAGCAGGCAATCTATGGTACTACTACTTCACACCAATTGCTATGTGGATCACTGATACATTAGAGAAAAGTAGTGTTTTAAAGTCCAGTCTAGGACTGTTCAAAGGACTGGCAACTGAACCAGACTGCAACCGGTGCACAGCCACCCCCTATCCATAGTACCATCTGGGGTAATATTTGGTGAATTTTCCTGATTTCTTTGACATTATTTGAGCCATATATCACTCAAAATCCACTTTTCTATGTCAAAAATTCATATGTCATACAGAAAATATTTATATCTCAGTTAATTTGTGGTTACCCCCCTTCATACTATAGAGATAAAATGTAGCTATCACCGTATAGAACAATCCATCACACTACTAGAAAGCATGATACTCACTGTGTGATTTTATATAAGTGAATCTGGGTAGGTATGTAGTCATGTACCCCCTAAAATGACATCTGACCCAGAAATGGTCATACCTATTGATGCTGTGATTAGATTGTAATGATCCAGAGAGGTAATTTGTAGCTAGGAGTATGTAGAATAATGTTTAGCATTCGTGTGAACCATGGTTCCCATGTTCTCAGGGGCTATAGACCAGTCTGTGCAGCAACTGGTTGCAACTGGTTGCAACTGATAAAAAGACTGTTTAGGACTGGTCCTAATCAGTTGCAATCCCAGGCCTTCAGGAGAGTCTTAGGACTGGTCCTGGTCCAGTTGCCTGGTCAGAAGGCCAAAAACCCGGACCAGACCAGACTTTCAAACACTATAGAAAAGCCTCTTGGTGGCAACTGGACCAAAAGTGTCCCTAGTTACTGTTGCTTCATTCAAGGAATTCAGTGATCCTCATTGACATGAGCCCTGCACTGCAGAAAGGACTCTCATCAATATTTGCACAGTGTGTTCATGCTCTTCCCCAGCCAACTATGAAAATTTTTCTTAAGGTTGCTAAACAGTTAGGTCTAAATGGTGTTGTCAACCCTTTCTGAAATGGGTGGCCACTATCGGAGCCTTGCTTCTTTGTCACTCCTAAAGCCACTTTCATTGCTTTGCATGGGATCATGATACCCAATAGTGCATCAAAGTGGTGGGAGCCAAAGAATTGGATTTTCAATTCATGCTCATACACTTGTGGGGTATTGGAGATTTGATAAAGGGATTTCAAAATTGAAGTAAGTCACTGGGTATGATCACTGTTCTGTGCAATGCTACATCATTGGTATTGTAGCCAGATGACTCATAGGGATCAGCACAGGTTAACCCCAGGGTGTCACAGCTCCAACCTCAACCCGACCCTGCTATAACCCATACCCATAGATCCCTGACCTGTGCAGGTCATGGGTGCTCCTGACAGGTCCATGTGTTGCAGGTCATGGGTTCTACCCATGCAAGAAGGGGAGGGGAAATGCACATGACATGATGACTATGTAACAATGTGTCACATAGTCATCACAGGTGAGGGGAGGCAGGGGAGAAGGAGAGGGGGAAGAGGGGAAGGAGATGAACATAATGTGTAGATGATGTGATAATGGGTCACATTGTCATTGTGTCATGTTGTTGCATGCAGGAGAGGGAAAGGGGAGAGGGAAAGGAGACAAGAAGGATGGAAAAAGGAGAGACAAGGGGGGAGAGACAAGGAGGTCAGAGGAGAGAGGTGGGGGGAAGGGGAGAGAACAGCAAGGGAACAAACA
>JBBPMZ010000721.1:0-11026 GCA_038090575.1 Tylopilus cf. pernanus | reverse complement strand
CTGCTAAAGCTTGTAATTCAGTTTCAGCAAAGTAACCACCTTTCTGGCCTTTTAAGCGAGATAGGACAGCATAAGCTCTGTTCTTGCCATGTGGCATTTCATCACCATCTTCATCTGTGGTTGCAAAATGTTTTGGGTTGCAATCCATCCATGCTTTCATCTTAGTCCACCATTCTTCAAACTTGAGGCCCACCCGTAGTTTTGATGCATGAAATCAATTGCAATAAGAGGTTTTATTGTTGTGCACAGCGTATTGTAATAAGAGGTCTGCATTACTCATGCAAGACCGGTACATGACTGATGCAGCTCCAAATATATATTTTGCAAATCCCCTGCCGCCACCTTCTATTGATTGACAGTTGCTTGACAGCCTTCTCTCGATTCCGATCCGCCACCACATGGGCTACCTTCTGTTGTGCCTTTCGATTTTACTTGCAGAAAGGATGACGATCCCCTTCAGGTACGGTCATTCATCTTCTCGCAGCTGGTCTGATTATAGTTATATTTGTGGACCGGGACCGTGCTTTCCCAGCCTTTCCGCTCCCTTCGGGATTTATTTTTCCTGGCGCCTGCCTCCTCCACCGTGACCTTCCGGGGTTGAATCAAATTGAAGCAATCCCACAGTGTTGATCTGTAGCTACTTGTGAGCCGTGGTCGATTATTCCACTTCCAGGTTCTTGGTGTTTGTCTGCTCATCGTGCTGCGTCCTCCAGCCTTTTCTGGCTGCTCTTCCACCCACGGGCCACGGCTGTACCAGTACCGGTGGTATGTTTCCCCCTCACTTCTTCGTGACTGCCTTACGTCCACTTTAGCAGCTCATATATGCATTCTGTAACATGCACCCTTGCTAGCAGTACCTCCTGGCTGCCACTGACCTTCTCACCTTCTTTTCATTGGCAGTATTCGACATATACTACCCTGTGCACTACTTGTTAAATGTTAGTATGTACTATCGTAGCCCATTTCCCACTTCAACCGTAGCCTGGGAATCCATTCATTTTGACTATCATAACGACATATGTACTACCAGTAGGGACTTAATAGAAAAACCTCGAGTGTGTAATAAATGCCTATTAAATTATACTGTCTTGCATCACATCCAGGTCGTTATAGTTTGTCTTGCATCATGTCGTATCTTGATACAGTCAGTCGTGCATTATTCAGAGCATCTTGCATTACATCCGACTCAGAGTCATTACAGTCTGTCTTGCATCACATCTAAGTTGTTACAGTTTGTCTTGCATCACTGCCACATCTTATTACAGTCGATTGTGCATCATCCAAAGTGTTGCACTACTCGTCAGAGTTAGTTTTACATTATCAAGAGCGTCTTGCATTACTCAGTGGTATACATTATGATTATCCTGTTCGTCTCACATCACGACAGGACAGGGCCTTGCACAATAAGCGTCCTTGTCAAACAATAGAACACTGTATTCACAAGACATTAAATACATCGTACCGAACATCTACTGCCCGCGCCGACCTCGACCCCGCTTCAAAGCAATACTTCCAATCTGATTAGCAACATTGTTCCGAGTAGATGGAACTCCCATGCGTCCAGATCTTCGAGGAGCTGAAGCAGATATGTCAAGATAATTTGCGTTGGAAGTGCTGGCCGTCGTGTCAGACTCGATTTCAGGACAGATTTGAGTCGTTCGCTTGCCCTGCCCTCGTTTTGAAGGGGAAAGCTTCTTGGTAGCCATGTCTTGATCGAGGGTGGACTCGGAGGTCGTTGCTGGGGTGGGAGTCCGAACAGGAACAAGCGTAGGTGCAGAAATCGGAACTGGGATTGGTACAGGCACGACCACAGGAACAGGGATTGGAGCTGGTGCAACCACAGGAGCACGGACCGACGTGGGCGCAAGAGTGGGTACTGGTGTTGGCGCACGTGTTGGTACTGCGCAGGTAGGCAATAGAACAGGGGCAGGGGGAGAAGGGGCGAGTGTTGGCACAGGTACAAGTGGAGCGGTTGAAATGGGCCTGGGAGGCTGAACGGAAGTGGTGACAGGCATCGGTGCCAGTGCTGGGACAGCGGCCAGAGGGGACGGGACGCTGGGATTTGTTCGAAGATCTGACAGCCCGTCAGAAAGTAAAGGACCAGCACCCCTCACGAACGAAGTTGGCGGATCTTCCATCAAAATGTTACCAAAGTAACTGGCGGTGGTTGAATTGGTATTGATGATCGAAGCAGACTATGTAGACGTCGTCAGAAAGAAGCACGCAAATAATTTAATTTAACCTTACCTGTTCAGTCGCATTCTGTGCCGGAAGGGAGGTCCCGCCAACAATGGAGCGGGTGCTTGTGTAATCGGCCAAAGAGTCCGAAGTCGACGAAGAAGGCTGAGAACCGCCAGAGCTGCCATAAGTGGTGGGAACATCGAAGTCAGATGTGAGAGGATTGTTTAGGTCATCGAGGAAAGAGTACCCCAAGGGGACGGGGGGCGCTGACACTGTAGCAGCTGAAAATGGAATATCTGACAACGGTGCACTGGCGGGTGGTAGGTATACACCATGGGGAGGGGGTGAGTGGGAGTGATCGTTTCCACGTTCGATCGACCACTGAGAAAACATGGAGACGTCCGAATAGATGGAAGCTGTGTCGTCGTCGACTTCACACTGTATTGATACATCACCTTCTGAGGAATACCCCTCCACAGACGCTGTAGTGCCAGATTCAGACATGGGTTGGGGCAGCTGAGGAGCGGAAGAGCCTTGGGAACTTGAAGTAACCGCAAAGTCGGCTGTGTAACAGACGATAAGAGAAGACATGAGCAAAGATGCCTTAAACTTACCGTGAATATGACGCACGAATGCATCAAACGGCTTCATGACTTGTTCGCTGTAGGCATCATGTGCCTGCGTGAAATTCATTCCTAATGGAGTTTCTCCAACGTGAATGCTAAAGTGAGAATGAGAAATTATCCTACTAGGAGATCCATGCGGTGGTGACTCACCCAAATGTCTTGATCTTGCCGCCCTTGGAGTAGTCTGGACCGCCCGCAAGAATGGTAAATGCCCAACCCGTCTCATCTTTCATGCGATCAAGAAGTTTTACAAGCATTGCGGGGAGATCGTTGACTGCCCTGGAGATTTGTAGACTCGCAATCAGCACATATGGGAGCACGGAACAAAGCCAACTCACTTTGTCCTGAGGGTCATGTCAGGGGGGTCCTGAGCTGCGGCATGCCTAGGTGCACTCGCGTCTGCTTTAGCCCTTTCAGCCTCGAGTCGGGCTTTCTCTTCTAGAACTCTGCGCCGGCACTGCTCGTCCCTTGAAGACTCGACCCAGGCTTCTTTTGTCAGTCGGTGGCGCACAGTCATGCGCTCCTTCTTCGACGTTGTATCAAGACCGAGTCGTTGGCATTCCACTTCATACTTCGGCTTGATTTCATCCTCGTAGTGCATCTTTGAATAGACCTGTTCCTCGCTCAGGCTACGGGTCCGCTTCCGAGATTCTTTTATGAGCCGGTTCATAGACTTGAATGGGTCTACACTGGACGCGTTGCGCTTCTCACGCGATGTGTTAGCTCTCCATCTCATCGTGTTGAGAAGTTGCTGCGAGAATCAGAATGTAATCAATAGTAACACGGTGCATCATAGCGATGCAAAACTTACTTTTTGGCGGCTTTCAATTTGGCGCGCAAGAGTTTCACGTTGAATAGGCGTCAACGTCTCTATCGTCGAACCCGCAGGAAACGCGCATTCCTTTGACTGAATCTCTGGCCACTTGCGGAACCATGCTTCGTAGAAAACGGGTTTGAACTCCGTGTAGTTCCGGTCGACCAGACAAGGGACATAGTACTTTTCGTAGTACTCCTGGAGCCATCTTTTCTGTTCGTCAGTAGCCCAGTCCTGGCCACCCATCTGTCATGGTGGATGTAAGTACGATCGCTACACTGGGAAAACAAAATTTCATATGTACCCTGTAGAATGAGCACTGTGCGCGAAAAGCAGAGCCTAGTAAGTAGGCTATGGCTTCACAACAAGTTTGAACAATAGACTTACAATTTCAAGTTGGACGGATTAGTGCCGGTAGAGTGCGGGTGGTTTTGAGGGCTCAGTGCACAACGCACTTGCAAAGATAGAGGGAGAACACCGGAAGTGGGGAGATCTGTTCTCATAGGATACCACTATAACAAGTATCATTGCATCGGTGATTCGCCACTTTGAGAAGTGTGAAAATTTTATCTACCTCCGAGTCCATCAATATCCACATGCTGAAAGACACTATTATCGTAGCCAATGTCAGCTTCCCACTGGTAACGCAAACCTTTTTTGCTATACAACGTGTCCAAACTTCCTTCGATATTTGCCATGAGCACGTCCTCGAGTATCGATATGGTCAAAGCAATACGGCTGGTCACTTTGCGCGCAATGGCCAACTGAGTCCCAACACCTCTACGCTGCAGTACCTCATTTTCAATCTCAATTGCCCTCTTTCGGATGTCGTCTGCTCGAACAATGAGTTCTTCGATCGTGCTGTCAAGGGAGTCCCTAGCCGCGGATGCTGAGAGAAGGCCTTCCAAGAGCGACCTTAGTGAGCCAGATACGAGGTGCAGAAGCTCGCCCTCAACTGTGTGCAATTCGTTCTCACTTGTGTGAATTAGACACGAGAGATACACACCAACTCAGATACGATAACGTACGGGTAGGACACTGGCAGATTTCTCCCACTAATGGCAGGCTTTTGACGTTCAGCTTGTGGCAGGCTACTGAAAAAATACGTGAAATTGAGAAGTACTAAGGAGAGAAAGAAAACCGCTTGCAGTTCTGGTTGTACTACGGCGCACCTAGACTTGTACTTGTGCTTCATTTTACGAGAGATGGCGACTTTGTTGCTGTAACCTAAAATAAGCACACCGTTTATTGGGAGGTAGACTGAACTCACCGCTCATAATATTTCTTTCGAGCAGCTCGCTGAGCTGCGATGCGCTCCTCTGCACTGTGGTATAGAATCGGACGACCCGCCGGCATAGTAGGAGTTGGAAACAGTCCAACGTTAATCAATATTGAGGTTCTAGGTATTGATGACAAAGCTCATGCTGACCGGACCGTAACTTTTTATAGGAGATTTATGCGAGATTTATAGGATATTTTGGAATGGGAGAGCTCATATGCTATGGTCATGCTGTAATTGATTGATATTCAAAATCTATCTACCGTTAGCACTCATGTTATGGTATTTCTTGTGGTTGTTAGGTTGTTGTTGGGGCCAGAAACACTTGAGTGGTGCTGCGATGGCACTTGGACTTCTCGCCTCTTACGAAGTTACATGTAGCTTTGCCCTTAGCAATCTCCTAAGTAATGCCTCTCGATCATAATACTACCAACACCGGACATTGTTTCTAATGACTATCAAATACCTACAAGTAGTACAGCTGTATGACTGAGGATGTTTTCAGTACACGTAGCTTCAACATGTCTAACAGTTTGTCTTGCTCATGAATGTCACTCAGATTTACATAAAGAAAGATAGTTCGATTTCGACAAGACTACATAGGCCTCAGACTGCTGACAGTACAATGATATTATGCTATTTTTGCTTGGTGCCGGTGAGTACCTTGACGTTACCCTCATCAAGCGCTTTCTCAAACAAGGCATACCCCACCTCAACACTTGGGACCCTACGCTGAATCGCACCACTAACTTTGCCAGTAAGCGCACCCGCGACTTCCCTGTGCGAGTCAAGAACAAATTTAAACACAGAAAGCTGACTAAAATACAAACACATCGCTCACCATCCCGAGAAAATGCCAACACGGAGACCCTTGGTGACCATGTAGTAAGGTGGAGGTGCAGTGGGGGCGGGAACAGAGTACCGATATCCATGATAGATCCGATACCAATCTTGAGGCTCAACGTGTTGACGTGGCTGAAGGTGTAAGACAGGGCTTGGTGTACTAGAGCCAGGCCGGATGTTGGTACTAGGGAGGGTCGGAATCGTCGTCAGAAGGGGGGCATCCTCATAGTCGCTCCAGTTGGTGGAGCCACTTGCATGCTCATCACTGTCTGCCGACAGTGAGGGGCTCGATAGCGGATTCACCTCGCCCTCATCGGGGTTCGTGGGGGGCAGGGGTGACTCCGCTGAAGCCACGCCTTTGTCGGAGAAGATGATAATGGTGGAGTTGGAAATGGAAATGTTTGTGAAGCTCGAAACCAAGTCACCTGAGCGTTTTCATTAGTCCCAATTCAGAAACGGTGAGTTGCTCTACCTACCGACATCTTCAAGTGGCTGTGCAGTGGTTGCACCAGGCTGAGTCCTTGCGTTCGAGTTCAGTGGGGCCATGATTCGAAACAGTGCAAAGTGGATGACTCAACTTCAATCGCTCCAATGCCTTCCATTTATCTAATTTCACTGTCTGCGATGGCGACGGCATGGCTGCATGCATTTGGTGAAACCCCGCATGGGATCCACAAGTGGTTCAGGTAAGCTGTATTTGTCAGTATTCATCGGTGTCATCATATCTCATATTAATGAGTGCATCCCGCGATCATTGCGATCTGGCGTCACACACTCCACCTCGAAGATGCCAGTGCTCAAGTCTCGGTCTACGTCCAAAAAACAACCCCACCATGCCAGCCTCATCGTTGATGGGAACTTGGACGGTGTCCCAAGTGTTTGGTTACCCAATCCTGGTGGTAAAGGTAAGTCTCAAATATCTTCCGTAACATCACCGTACGCACTAATGCTACAGTCATCTACATCGCAGGCGGTCCTCCCCCTGTTTCTGCCTCCGAGCCCGCTGCATCTCCAACGTCTGCTTCCGCCAACCCTGTCTCCACCTCTAGGGTTCCTTCTCGTAAGCGCAAGCGTGGTGTGCATTCCCTTTCCCATGTTTCAAACATGTCCGACACCTTTGCGCCCTCCGAGTCGGACAACTTTGCTGCAGCACCAACTTCCAACAGCCACGAGGAGAAAAAATTGAAGAAGTTCTTCACGGCGGCCTTCAAGCTTCTCGCATACTATGTAGAGCCCCTTCCAGACTCGGAGCACAAAAGGAACATTTCCAATGTGCTCCGCAGCTTTACTGAGGTCTTACCTGACGTAAGTGAATCCATATGACGAGTTCCCCCATTGACATACTAAGCTTAACTCCGTGTAGTGCGAGGCGTCTAACGCCCTTGACCTCATTGACGGAGATAAATGTGGCGATAAGCCTGTGGTTTAGTTTACCGACGCAGAGGGGCTGACGCATTTATAAACCATGTTGTACTGGTGCTTGCTGTGTTACAAAATTCCAAATGCCTCCAAAGCGTCGTGGAAAGCCTACAGTTCACATCCACACCGATGATCCCAGTTCCCACACATCTGAGCCATACACCCACCTCAGCTACCATTCTCGAGGGGGTTCTGTAAATGTATCACGGCAATTCATCAACACTACTGGCACTCAGTATGACACCATTCCCTTGGCAGCGACACAGTCACCAGCCAATTTTGAGGGCCCGCATGAGTCCTTGGAGTGGGTGCCAGTGGACTCCGAGTCAGCCTCACACCCGCAGGCAAGTATGACATCCGAAGCAGCGAAACGAAAAACATATGCTAGCGTAAGGTCCATACCTACTATGCTGTTGTTAGGCACACTGATCGGTGTGTTTGTAGGACCGACC
The DNA here is from genome assembly GCA_038090575.1 of Tylopilus cf. pernanus. Lineage (NCBI taxonomy): Eukaryota > Fungi > Basidiomycota > Agaricomycetes > Boletales > Boletaceae > Tylopilus > Tylopilus cf. pernanus. The sequence continues at coordinate 3,412 of JBBPMZ010000721.1, read as the reverse complement.
GCTTCTTGCTTGGATCCCCCACCGTGCCACATTCTTAGATGAGGTTGTCCGCCATGAAGGGCGGTGTGGTGCCACCGCTCTATGCTTCCAGTGTCAAAGGCAAGACGGAATTTATCGCTGCGATGAGTGTTTCTTAACAGAGTTGTGCTGTCTTGAGTGTATGGTCAGACTGCACGTGTCACAGCCATTCCACCATATTAAGGTTCGTGTAACATGCCACTCCGGTTCTAGGCTAAATTTACTCTGGGCGGGTAGCAATGGAATGGTTCATTCTTCATACGAACTTCCCTAAAATCACTTGGACTCCGAATTCAACTGGGACATCCAGCAGCTCAACCTTGCATCAGGCCAGTTCGTGCCTCCGCAACCGATGATTTTGTTGTTATCGACATCAACGGCATTCACGAAGTTGGTCTTGACTTCTGTGGGTGTGAAACTGCAAAATCTCGGACGACGCAGCTGCTTCGAGCCCAGTTATATCCAGCTACGGTTCGCGATCCGCGTACAGCTGCCACATTCCACGTGTTACGGCAATTTCAGGTCCTTTCCTTTGAGTCCAAGACATCTGCATATGGGTTTTACTCTACCCTTGCACGACTCAGTGACAACTCAGGCACTCAGAAGCTTTGGGTGTGTCACTACACTGATGCAAGACCATCTGAACTTACATGGCGTGACAGGAGCGTTATGACGAGTTTGTGCGCATGATTCGCGAGTGGCGCAACCTCAAATTATTTAAGCATGCGGGCCGTGCACATGATCCGACAGGATTGGATCAAACCGAAGCCGGCCAATGTGCAGTTCTTTGTCCAGCCTGCCCACAGCCAGGAAAGAACCTTCCCCACGACTTCCTGAAGGCTCCATCGAAGCAAAGGTGTGTACATAATCTTCTTTCTGTGATACTCGCAAACAGCAGCCTTCTTCAGTTGGATATATACACTGTTTGTAGGAATTGATGCAAATTTCCGACTAAAGCGTCGGAACGTATCGGGGGACACGACGGACCCTAGTTTGAATGATGGCTCAGCATACTTCGTAGAAGAGAGCATGTTTAAATCTTATCTGTCGCTTCGTGGGGGTGACAAACAGGAGGTATGTCGTTCAACGTTTTAACTATGTCCGGTGCAACCTAACATCGCTGACTACCATCAATAAAGAAAAGTACATGCACAGGACATACCGCTGTCAATCTTGTCAACTCAAAGAAGTCGCATGGCCTTGCTGCCACAGGAGTAGGGAATGTAGTATGTGCACGGCACAATATGAAGCTTCCTACTGCTGTCGGTGATTTACAAAAGGGGGAAAAGTAAGCTTCTGTTCCTTGTTGTTGTCGTTACCACCTTAATCTAATTTGATGGTATTGTAGATACATCAATATGGACTACTTATTCTTCTCTGCAATCCAACATTTCCCGTCACTCCCACGTGTCTTCGCCTCGTATGATATTGCTTGTCAGTGGAGCAAAAATTTGTGGGAAAGGATGGAAACCCTCCCAGCAGGTCTTCGGTTTGACCGTGACAAAGGTCAAGTCGACTTTGCCGTGCCGAAGTTTCACCTGGCCGCCCACAAAGAGACATGTCAGACGGATTATTCATTTAATTTCATACCCCTGGTTGGACGCACAGATGGCGAAGCACCAGAGCGCGGATGGGCCGATATTAATCCGGTGGCATCAAGTACTAAAGAAATGGGTCCGGGCTCCCGCAGAGATACACTGGATGACTTTTTTGGCGATTGGAACTGGAAGAAGACTATTGGTATGCGTAAGTCATCTTGCATCATACCCAGGCAATCCAAAGGCTGACAAGTTGCGTCGTGCAAGATGATATGTTACTCAGCAAGTTAAAAGAAGCAGTGATGCAACAACGCCAGCAATGTGCTGCATTAAAGGAATTAGAGACTGCATTACCTCCTGGGAAAGTGTCACAGTGGACCGCCGAGGTAGAAGCTTGGGAAGCGAATCGGGAAGGATTGAATCCATATCGCCGTAAACGAGAAGGTACGCCAGCCGCAGCTGAGTGCTACCAGCCCAATATTTCTATATCTGTGCTGACGTCCTTGTAGTGGTTACACAGGCCAAGATCCGCATTGAACTTGCCAAAGAAGAGGCAAAACTAATGCAAGACGGTGGCGATGTCTCGCTCGATTCCGAAGTGTCTCCAAGCGTCTTGATTAGTACAGGACTAGATCTCGAAGACCAACAGTGCGTCAATATCATTATGCTTCAACGCTATGTGTTACTGACCAATCTTAGGCGGCGTTTGTCTGTGGAGGTCTCCTCACTTGCCTCCGATGCCACAGATGAACAACGATTGAAAGTTTTGACTCGAACCAATATATTACAGCGCAAAATTGAGTCCTGGGCCTCTTATCAGATATTGTACATGCCATTAGTTGCTCGTCAACGTGCATCCGAAATCAGCAAGCTTGATCCATTGCAGGAGCCTCGCCCCCATCTATTCGAACTTCTCCTTCCATCCCAATGTCCCACGTCGTTCAGTGCTCGTCGGCTGAGAGAATACGAATGGAAGCTACGGTTTGCCCAGGCATTGGATGCGCTGGAGGATGTTCGACAGAATCTCCGCCTCCGCTCTTATCTTTTGAAGTTCAAGCAAACAAACATCCGAGGACAGACTGCGAACACGCGTGCACAAAACATGCTGAATATTGTGAAGGATAAGCTCGATGCTAGTGTCCTCAAGTATCGTACTGCACGCACTGCGATAATGGCCTTAAGTCCCGCGCTCGAAAAGACCGGGTGGGACTTGATTATTCGTGATTTGCAAGATAATGATGTTCGTGCATTGGCTGTAGGGCTAGAGGGGCAGACAGAGGGGCGACGGACACTCTCTTGGATCTGGCAGACATTAGGAGTGACGGAAAATCAGGATGAGGACTTACAGGATGGTGAGTACTCCCTCCTTGAGCCAAGATGAGGGACTAATTGCTCCAGCATTACGCACGGAATGGTGCAAAGCACGAGCGAGGAGCCATAGATGGACTGAAGAAGTCGTCTTGCTCTTAGAAGAAATGCGCCGCGTGAAACAGTTTTTCAACTGGAAAGCCCAATGGTGGCGAGAACAGTTAGGTCGCCGTGACGTTCAAGGTATGGATATGAAGGAGGCTTTTGCAGCATACTCCAGTCGACAGGCTGCACTTTTTGCTGATCTGGGGGCTGCGTGTGAAAAGGCGTGGAGTGAGGTACCTAGTATTATGCGTAGTATGAAAGGGCACGAAGAGGATCTCAGCAGAATTGCCCCACTTATTTGTACATGATCTATGATCATGTATTTACGGATCACGAGCAATCTGCGCTTCGCGCTCGCATGGCAGTAAACTTATGCATCACCCGATTTGAATCTCGATAATGATTATTACCAAAAGTAGATCGAGTGGCCAGGCGGGAAAGAC
>JBBPMZ010000719.1:0-11037 GCA_038090575.1 Tylopilus cf. pernanus | reverse complement strand
TGGGTATCTCCGCGTATTACGGGGCTACCGAATCAGATGAAGAAAGATTCAAAGTCGGTATCAACCGCGATGAGTTCACGGCGGATTACTTGCTCATCAATACGACTGGTATCCTTTAGGTCCTAGATGCGGCCTTCGAAAAAGGGTGTACCTTCTGGGACACCGCCAATATCTACGGCGACAGCGAGGAGCTCATCGGTAAATGGTGAGTACAGTCATACCATTGTGATTGATTGCAATTCCAAACATTGTTCAGGTTCAAGAGAACGGGAAAACGCGAACAGATCTTCCTTGCGACCAAGTTTGGCATCATCCGAGATCGGCCCACGGAGAACGGTGTTGATGGATCTCCCAAAAACGTTGAGGAATGTATCAGTTGTTCTCTCCAGCGTCTTGGAGTGGATTGTATAGATCTCTATTACCTTCACCGGTTGGTCCACTTTTTTGTTATGGGTACCCTTGGGTTTTGGAAGCCGAACTCATCTCGGTTAACAGTGTCGATCCCGAGATACCTATCGAAGTAAGTGTAAGAGTAAATTGATAATCGATATAAAACTGATCGATGACTCATGTACAGATCACGGTTGGTGCCATGGCCAAGCTTGTCGAGTGCGTGAGACCATCTCTATGACAACTGTGGTGTTCTTAGTTTCTACCTGCGCAGGCAAGGGAAAGTCAAATACCTTGGTCTCTCCGAATGTAGCGCAGACACCTTACGTCGCGCAAGCAAGATTCATCCTATTGCCGCGATCCAACTCGAATATTCACCGTTTGAGCTCGATCTCGAGAAAAATGATGTACTCAAGACTGCGAGAGAGCTCGGCATCACGATCATCGCTTATTCGCCTTTGGGACGAGGCTTATTAACTGGCAGAATGTGAGTTTGTCTTGTTCCACACCCGGTTTGGTGATGAGGGTTGATCGTACCTATTTCCTAGAAATCCCCTGACGATTTCGAGGAAGGAGATTGGAGACGAGCTGTCCCGAGGTAAGCTCTAGGCCAGCTATTTGGTCAAAGGTCGATGTCTTACAAAATTACTTCACGCCGCCACCACATAGGTTCTCAAAGGAGAACTTCCCCAAAATCTTGAAACTGGTGGATGAGGTGGACAACATCGGCAAGGAGTACAACGCGACCTCAGGGCAAGTCGCACTTGCGTGGCTTCTCGCGCAAGGGGAAGATGTTATCCCCATTCCTGGAACCAAGAAAATAAAGGTGTGTACGTCTGAAAATTTGTTGCATCTTCTGATTGTGGCATGTGTGAGCAGTACCTTGAGGAGAACTTGGCAGCCGTCCACGTTGCGCTTTCCGCGAGGGCGGTCCAAGAAGTGCGGGTTCTTGCTGAGGCTGTTGCACTGGTTGGAGATCGGTACCCTGGGCAATCTCCGTCTCTGTTGTACGGAGAGACGCCAGCTCTCCGAGAATGAGTCTCGTTTGGGAGTGTTCGAATATTCATGCCTGGTATGGCTTAGTGTGCCAATGGGTCATGATCGGTACCCGGTAGAATCAGTCTCACCACGATTGCTTCCGTGCAAAATTGATAAATGACGGTGAATTCTCCCACTCCACTGAGTCAGCCTGATCACTGTCCACGATGAGCTATCCTTCTCGCGAAATTAGCAACACGCTGTCTCTGCCATTGACTTCGGTGTTGATGCAGGCATCTCAGCGTTTTATGGGGCAACTGAACAGAGAGGAAGGATTCAAGGCTGGTTTCAGTGATGACCGAAGCATTTTGCTTATCATTCCGATCGATACGAATATCGGTCCTGGATGTGGCCTTCACCAGCGGGTGCACCTTCTGAGATACCACCGTCCACGGCGATAGCGAAAAGCTTATTGGTAAATGGTGAGCATGCGTTCTAACTCACTATATTCCACAATATTGAACGCATTGTTTAGGTTTACATAGAAGAACTGGAAAACGCGATAACCAAGTTTGGTATTGTTTGTGACGTGTCTACGAGGAACGTTGTAGACGGGCCAGAGCGGATCTTGGCACACAGCATGGCATGGACCCTGGCGTCTATGCTTGACTTCGACACTGTACAACTAAACAAATCAATGTCCTTCACGATCTCGGTATCTTAAGACCTCACTGGCAGTGTCAACCGTGACTGATTTGACGATTTTGATCCCATTTTAGTAATTTGCCACACATCATGATCTCGTTACATGCGGAACTGGGAGAACTTTTACGAGGCACAAGGCGTGGGCTGGTTGTCAATAGGTGACGGTAAGCATTTACACATGAAACGGGATCGCTGCCATAAATTTCCTCAGAGGTCATTTGGTGGCCGTCGCAGTGATGGAATTTTTAATGCGGTTGATCTGAAGGGGGCATTCCACATTTCCGTGGGACTGAACTTTCCTCAGGCATTCGCATACTATGCTGAAGCTTTTACTCCGAGCTCGAATCAGATGATGCCGTGGCCCGTAGAGCGGTTCAACACCGAGTGTTCGCCACTGGCAGGCACGGTATCTGTCGACCCGTCCGCACAATCAGGTTGCTCGCCCCTTCAAGGGCACAAGGTAGACTCATATCTAAGCGGTGCAAAAGTCTGATAGGATTTTCTCAGAATCCAGGGACCTTGTTTTCCGTGCTTGGCGTCAGCGCCCGCCAACGGGAGCATTAGCCGTCAACGATGGCGTGGCGGTGTGTTGCCCGGGCGGGTTTCGAGAATTGGATCTCCATTGCGACGCAGATAAGAATCCGCCGCATGCCGCCGTGGCGCTGGCCCGGCGATGCAGTGATAGGGTACATATATCATGGGAGCTCTTACTGGATCTCTTCTTCTATCCTTTCTATCCTTCAGCCTTCAATGCCATCATTTTTCTGGAAACGTACGTCCCTCACTCTTTCGGCACAAGAACGTTTATGCTTAGTTTCAAATTGATGCAGACCACTTGCTTGTATTGCTTACATTATACCCCATTGAATCGTTCGCAACCAATTTCGTGCAGTGCTTCGACAGTGTGGTCAGCTGTGCCCAAAATTCAACCAGTTTCAACTGCACTTCAGGCCCGAACATTTCGAGCACGACCGCCCTATCGGTGCTCAGAGCAAGCGGTGGCGCCTCTGTCTCACTCAGCACCATCGAAGCAGCTACTGCACTTTCATATGCTGGCTGTGTAAAGTATTGCGGATCAGGACAGGAACCATTCAGCTGGAACGACTTTTCTCAAGAGTATTCCGCGTGGCTTCTTCCCTATCTTGCTTTGCTTTCCCAGCTTCCCTTCGGTGCTCGACGGAGGATGGATAATCTCATATCCGCGGTCTTAACACTCGGCTCACCAACCCTCGCTGCCTACTCGTTGTATCTGACCCTTCTCAACGCACGATGGGTCAATGACCGTCTGTTCTCAGACATTCATTACCCCAGCGCCGCGGTCCGTCGGTCGGTGGTACGGGTCTTGACCAGCCTTCAACAAGTCCCACTGCGCGTCCATCCCGGACAAGACGGCCAATTTGAGTCCCTGGTAATCCACCCTGACAACGACGAGTGGTGGAGTGTTTTTGCAGAGGAGCTCGAATACTCGCACACGTGGTCGATCGCGTCTGCCACGAACATCACCTGGGTTGTCATTGCCTATTTGCTTACTGTTGCCTACTCCATCTCCAACATAGCCGAGAATATGAATTCCAACGGGCAGGGAACTGGCTCCGGTTGGCTTTGGTTGCTGCCAGTTGTTGTGGGTTGGTTGATTCTCTCGCCTAAGTGCGACTACAGACGCGTGCTTGATGCATACGACAAGGCGAACAGAAGAGCGTTTGTCGCAGATTCTCATGACCCCACGGCAACTCCTGTCCACGTCACCTGTAACTTTGGCCTCACTATCACACCCAGTCCAGATTGGGAGCCACGCCAAAACGTGATTTCCCCAGACGAGTCTCGAATCCCTCCGATCTTCAACTACGCAAGGGTATGGTTGTGGGCCCAGAACGTCCACATGACTTCCCTACTCTATCGTACAGCGTTTGGACACTCGAATTGTCGTAATGGCGTGGATGGCCAGCCGATTCCAGGGAATGTGCGGAATGATGTGCCGCGAGAAAGCCGACTTGGGACACGCCATCAGATTGTCCAGTACTGCCACCCAGGTGATCATGAATATCCCGGATCTCGCGTTCTTTGGCCCCGCGGGATTTTAAGTAACATGATCGTAGCATCATTAATGGCATTGCAACTGCAATGGGGGACAACTAGTGCAGCGGTGCTTGTGGTTTGGTACACACCCACAATTGTGAGTTGTTCCCTTCAATGCAATTTGTCTCCTGAAACTTGTCCTAGGGACTCGGTTGCCGTTCTCTCGCGTACCTGCTATACGGGGCGCTGTCCACTACTGTGTGGATTTTGATGGTCTTATCCAGTGTATTCGGATATTACGCACATCATCTTAATAGCCTATCAATCTCCGAGGTGGAAAGTACCTGTCCACAACCACTACGTACACCTCCCTCGCAACCTAGTATGGTGACCCAAACAGCCAGCGTGACAGATGACAGCCCCGAGCTAACATTCGCAGACAACGTCGCTATTCCTCTGGACGACATTCGAGATCCTCAGAGTCACACGACTATTCCCAACTCAGGCGGACCAGCAAGTATTTTCAGTAACAAGCCTGCTCGTGCGACAGAACCATATCCTCGTGCACTCGGCTGCATTGCGGACTGGCTGCGTTGGCTCGGAAAAACCATTGCTATCATCAACGCCATTGGCACTGTCGCCAACTCGCTCTTCCAATACGCGAGTGTATATGATACGTGTTTTTGCGATTCGAGTGTGTACACCTGGGGCTCTCGTGCATTTTCCGTTTTCGTGCCGAACGGGAGCGATATTGGTCTGGCCAGGAGTGCATGGATCGGTGCGCTCGCACTCGCGCTGAGCTGTTGTGGGGTGTTCGTGGGGTCGATCTATTTGACAAGGGATTCCTTGCCGAAGTGATCGAATTTCCTGCAATTTTTTATGAACAATCGATTTTTATACTTAATCTTGCTCTGTGTAGCTCCAGCTGGACTCGGACGATGATCCTTTTTGATGTCAGTGTATCTTGTCTTGACTCCGACATGTAATAAGAGATTTGTATGTATACCGAGTGGATAAATGCGCCACCCCGGGCCGAAAGTTCCTCATGAAGCGTTCTGAACAGCTGCGATCAAATTTATGTAAAGCATGTGCAGCTCGTATGATACATACTGCACTGGTGAGAGTCGTGAGACGCAAAATTTCTATGATACGCCGAGAACGCCTGCGCCGATTCAACATTCGAAATGTGATATCAATAAGTAGTTTTGCGATAGTATAGTTCCATCATCGTGACATAGCCAGAAACCTCTAGTAAGATATGGTTTGGTGGGTCAGTAGACTCAGTAGAGTCAGTCCCGCCATGATTGCTTCCGTGCAAAATTATGTAATGATTGGTAGTAAATTCTCCCACTCGACTGAGTCAGCTTGATCACTATCCACAATGACCTATCCTTCTCGCAAAATCGGCGCCACGTCCGTCTCTGCCATTGGCTTTGGTGCTATGGGCATCTCAGCGTTTTATGGGGCAACTGAATCAGATGAGGAAAGGTTCAAGGTTGGTATCGGTGATGACCACTGGCCAGGCCGTTTCGCTTATCATTTCGATCGATGCGAGTATAGGTCCTGGATGCAGCCTTCGCCAACGGGTGCACTTTCTGGGACACTGCCAACGTCTACGGCGATAGCGAGGAACTTATCGGTAAATGGTGAGTATATGGGTTCTAATTTACTCCACAATACTGAACACGTTATTCAGGTTCAAAAGAACGGGCAAACGTGATCAGATTTTCCTTGCGACAAAGTTCGGTATTGTTCGTGACAGGCCCACGAAGAATGCTGTAGATGGATCTGTTAAAAATGTCGAGGATTCGATCGGCCGTTCTCTTCAACGCCTGGGGGTAGATTGCGTAGATCTCTATTATCTTCACCGGTAAGTGTATTTTCTCTGGTTACGCATGCTTTCTTCGACCGCACTTGGAATACTGAACTTGTCCCTGTAACAGCCCCGACCCTGAAGTGCCTATCGAGGCAGGTGTAAAAATAGATGGATAATGAACATCAAGCTGATGTACGAGTCGTACACAGGTGACAGTTGGTGCCATGGCCAAGCTTGTCGAGTACGTGATATCATCTCGCGCCTGGTCTATTCTTATCTTCTTCCTCAGGCAAGGCAAAGTCAAGTATCTCGGTCTCTCGGAATGCAGTGCGAATACCTTGCGCCGGGCAAGCAAAATCCATCCCATTGCCGCGGTCCAACTCGAATATTCGCCATTTGAGCTCGATCTCGAGAAGAATGATGTACTCAAGACTGCAAGAGAGTTAGGCATTAAGATCATTGCTTATTCACCGCTCGGACGAGGTTTACTGACAGGTAGATATGTAAGTTTGTTGTGCTCCACCTATAGTGTCTTCACAAAGGTTATCGTACTGGTTCTCTAGAAATCCCCTGATGATTTTGAGCAAGGAGATTTCAGGCGATTTGTCCCCAAGTTAGCTCTAACCAGCTGTTCGATTGAATATCTTACTGAGTCGCTTTGTATGGCCGATACACAGATACTCGAAGGAGAACTTCCCCAAAGTATTGAAAGTGGTAGACGAGCTGCAGACCATCGGAAAAGAGTACAACGCAACTGCGGGCCAAGTAACACTAGCATGGCTTCTAGCACAAGGGGAAGATGTCATTCCCATTCCTGGAACAAAGAAAATCAAGGTACGTACTAGCTCGAGCCGAAATTTTGTCGCGTATTCCGATTATAACACACGAGCAGTATCTTGAGGAAAATTTAGCAGCTGCCCACGTTGCACTTTCGGCAGAAGCGGTCAAGGAGGTGCGGGCGGTTGCAGAATCAGCTGCGTTGGTTGGGGATCGGTACCCCGCGCAGGGGCAGTCCCTGTTGTACGGAGACACGCCAGCCCTTTGAGTCAACTTTAGGAAGCAAGAAGCACAGAGTCAAAAACTTGGCTACAGTTCAAATGTTCAAACGTCTATGTATAGTATGATCAAGAATATCATCTCTGGACCACTTGCAGGCACCAATAAAGCGTTGTCAAGTGCCCGGCGGTGTCTTCGTTAACTTAAGCTGCCTTCGACACTGGACAAGTAAACAAATCTGTATCCTTTACGATCTCGGCATCTTAAGATTTCACTACTATAGCCGTGTCAACCGCGGCGAATCTTTTGATCCCGCTTTAACAATCTGCCATTCAGCCCGTTACATGAGGAATTGAGAGAACTTTTTACGAGGAACAAGGCCTGGGAGGTGTCAATAGATGACGGTAAATATTTACATCTGAAGGCCGCCGAGATCGCTACTAGGCCCCGGCTTGTTGTAGTGATGTGGCTGGATAAGAAGGGGGTACGTCAGTTTCCATGGGCATAATTTTCTCTCAGGCTTTCGCATACTGTGGGGACCTTTTCAAATTAGCGAAACGGTCTTGTAACGTTATCGCTTGACAGCTCTTGATGAACGGTAGTGCAGGCTCTCCTCCAATCACAGCTCTCAAAATCGAGCCAAGCGAGTCTTAGCGAGGTATTATGGGAATTTCGCTCGCTTAAGTGCTCTTTCAGCGCTAAGAAAACGCTGATCGGGCCGCCCGGCTGAGCTGAAGCTTTTACTCAGCTCGAATTGGATGATACCATAGAGCATTTCGGCATCGCGGTGTCCGTCACTTGGCAGTGCCAGGCATGCGGCTCAATTATGTACTATGTAAGCGATGCAAAAATCTGATAGAACTTTCTCAGGATCCAGCATACCTTGTTTTGCCAACGGAAGCATTAACCGTCGACGGGAGATGGATCGATGGCGGCTGGGACGCGTGTTGCGCAGTTGGCAGATTTCGAGAAGTGGATTTCTATTATGACTTAGGTGTGAACCCGCCGCATACCGCCGTGGCGCTGGCCCGGCGATGACATTGTGGGGTCATATATCATGAAAGCTCTTGCTGGATTTCCTCTTCTATCCCATCTATCCCTCCTCATTAAATGCTATTTTACTGGAAACGTACGTCCCTGCCTCTTTCAGCACAGGAATGCTATTCCTAACATCAAGTTGATGCAGACCGCCTCGTGCTCGTACTGCTTACGTTATACCCTATTGAATCACTCGCGACCAATTTCACGCAATGCTTCGAGAGAGTGGTCAGCTGTGCTCAAAGTCCAAGCAGTCCCAACTGTACTTCAACCTTGAACATTTCGAACACGACCGCTTTCTCGGTGCTCAGAGCAAGTGATGGCTCTCTGCCCAGCACGACAGAACAAGCCACTGCACTTTCGCACGCTGGTTGTGTACAGTATTGTGGGCCAGGACAGGGACCATTCAGCTGGAACGACTTTTCGCAAGATTTTTCTGCATGGCTTCTTCCCTACCTTGCTTTGCTCTCCCAACTTCCCTTTGGTGCTCGACGGAGAATGGATAATCTCATGTCTGCAGTCTTAACGCTCGGCTCACCAACCCTCGCTGCCTACTCGCTGTATCTGACTCTCCTCAATGCACGATGGGTCAATGACCGCCTATTCTCAGACATCCACTACCCCAGCGTCGCGGTCCGTCGGTCGGTGGTACGGGTCTTGACCAGCCTTCAACAAGTCCCACTGCGCGTCCATCCTGGACAAGATGGTCAATTTGAGTCCTTGATAATCCATCCAGACAACGACGAGTGGTGGATTACTTTTGCAGAGGAGCTCGAATACTCACACACGTGGTCGATCGCGTCTGCAACGAACATCACCTGGGTTGTCATTGCCTATTTGCTCACCGTCGCCAACTCCATTTCCGACATAGCCGATAATCTCAATTCCAACGGACAGGGAACCGGCTCCTGTTGGCTTTGGTTGTTACCAATTGTTGTGGGTTGGTTGATTCTCTCGCCCAAGTGCGACTACAAACGTGTACTTGATGCATACGACAAGGCAAATAGGAGAGCGTTTGTCGCAGATTCTCATGACCACATGGCAACTCCTGCCCACGTCACCTGTAACTTCGGCCTCACTATCACGCCCAGTCCAGATTGGGAATTACGCCAGAACGTAATCTCCCCGGACGAGTCTCGAATCCCTCCGATCTTCAACTATGCAAGAGTATGGTCGTGGGCTCAGAACGTCCACGTGACGTCCCTATTTTACCGTACAGCGTTTGAACACTCGAATCGTCGCAGTGGCGTGGATGGCCAGCCGATTCCAGGGAGTGTGCGGAATGATGTCCCGAGACAAAGCCGACTTGGGACACGCCATCAGATTGTCAAATACTGTCACCCAGGTAATCATGAGTATTCTGGATTTCGCGTTCTTTGGCCCCGCGGGATTTTCTGGAACATGATCGTGGCATCGTTGATGGCATTGCAGCTACAATGGGGGACAACTGGTGCAGCGGTGCTCGTGGTTTGGTATACGCCTACGACCGTAAGTTATTCCCTTCAATACAATTTGTCTCCTGAAGTTCATTCTAGGGACTCGGTTGCCGTTCTCTCGCGTACCTGCTGTACGGAGCATTGTCCACCACTACGTGGATTTTGATGGTCTTATCCAGCGTGTTAGGATACTACGCACATCATCTTGATAGCCCACCACCCTCCGAGGCAGAAAGCGCCGGTTCGCAACCACTATGTATACCTTCCCCACAGCCTAAGTCGACCCCAGCAGCCAGTATGATAGATGATAACCCCAAGCTAACACTCGCGGACAACATTGTTATTCCTTCGCGTGACATTCGAGATCCTCAAGGTCACACCACCACTCTCAACTCAGGCGGATCAGCAAGTGTTTTCAATAGCGAGCCTGCTCGTGCGAGGAAGTCGTATGCTCATATTCTCGCCTGTCTTGCGGACTGGCTGCGTTGGCTCGGAAAAACCGTTGCCATCGTCAATGCTATTGGTACCATTACGAACTCACTCTTCCAATACGCGAGCGTATATGATACGTGTTTCTGTGACTCGAGTGTATACACCTGGGGTTCGCGTGCGTTTTCTATTTTTGTGCCGGGCGGGAGCGACATTGATCTGGCCAGGAGTGCATGGATTGGTGGGCTCGCACTTGGGTTGAGCTGTTGTGGGGTATTCGTAGGATCGATTTATTTAACAAGGGATTCCTTGCCGAAGTGATCAAGTTTGATGCAATTTCTGATGGACGTCGCTATTTATATCACTTAATCTTGTGTTTGGACTCAGGCATCCTTGTCAATGTCGGTGTATTCTGGCTTGATTACAACAATATTGTATTAAGAGATTTGCGCACATGCTGGATACTAAATGCTCCACTCAAAGGCCTTCATGAAGGGCAGCATGAGGAGCTGTAATTAAATTTAAAGCACATGCGGTTCGTATGATACGTACTGCACCAGTGAGACTCAAAATCTTTACGATACGCTAATAATGCCTGCGCTAATTCAACATTTGGATTTTGATGTCTGGCACATATGTAAATCTGATAGTAGTATGCACGACAATCTGCATCAGATCTTGAGAGATCAACTTCAAATTTGTGAGCTATTACATGTCATCCCTTCCATATCTAACGCAAACTACAGCATCATGGCATTGTCAGCTCGGCGAACTACAGAGGGAACTTAGTCCGGCCATCTCCGACGGAACTTCGATGGCAGTTTGGTGTCTTCACAAGGGGGTAAGTGCGTTGGATCTCCAGAAAGAATGTCTTAATACCAAGTTGCTTGCTATGACCACCGCACAGATACTTGAAGGAAAACATCCACAAAGTATTGAAGCTGGTGGGTGAACTGGACCATTGGAAGGAGTACAACGTGGGACATGCGATGCTGGCATAGCTTTTAACCTGAGCCTGAGGGCAAGATGTCATTCCCATTCCAGTAACAAAGGGAATTAGGGGGCGTTCACGGCTCAACTTTTACTGTCTTAATTAGAAGACGAGCGTACTTCAAGGAGAACTTAGCAGGCGCTCGCATTGCACTTTTGGAGGCATGCAGAAAGTTGTTCAGGTGATTACGTTGATTGGCACTTAGTGTATGCGCAGGTGGTGGGCCTGTTGTACAGAGACAC
>JBBPMZ010000718.1:0-11042 GCA_038090575.1 Tylopilus cf. pernanus | reverse complement strand
CGGATCAGAAACACCCTGGAAAACGATGTTGAGCTAACGAAGGATGTTCTCCACCGTACATTCAGCCTCGAATAATGCTAGAGCTTGCATGATCTCGTCGAACAGGACACTCGGTTCAGAAACTTCCGCAGATTGCATGCGACCGTCTCGTACCGCCCTCTGAGCTTGTTCGCGAAAGTCTTCTGCATCTTCATGCTTCTCTTTCGTATACATGTCCAATTGTTTTAAAGATGATCCCTTCCTCAGCAATGAAAGTCTCGATCCAGGGCAGCTTTGCCGTAGATAGATGCACCCGCAACAAGGTGAGGTGCTTCACGAGTTTCGAGTTGGCATTCCGCGACTTGCGTATGCCGTCTACATAGGCACGAGCAGGTATCGAATGCTCGTTGTCGGTGGCTAGCTTGCCCCCCAAAGCTGCACCGTGTGCTAGACATACTCCCAGTGTTTCGCGGCTGTACGGAACATCCATCTTCTTTTACTTTCCCAGAAGAAAGAGAGGATCCGGAGCTACCAGCAAAGTCGTCACCGGAACAACTCTTTGAGCTAACGCTCGGTGGAGGGGGTGATATTGACGACCCCCACGTTGGAAAAGTAGAGATCCGCTTGAAGAAGCCTGCATCACCGCTGAACTGCGGCACGAGTCGAGGGACACGCGCACTCCCACTAGACGGACCGTACGTTACGGGTGATTGCACGCCACTCGAAGTCGCCCTGTCAGACTTGCCACGTACTCGCTCGATGAATTGTGGTTTCATCTCCGGAGGCATCAAGATATTTTCGTCCTTACGTCGCCCTTGAACGCCAACATATCCTAATAAACTCTTAGCTTCCGTATTTGAAGCGAACAACTAGTCGCCTACCAGACAACGTACAAGCTCTTCCAGGTCAACATCCCCCGAACCGACATTATCTCCCGTCGACACTGGCACACTTTCACCTGTATTCTGTTGGACCAACAAAGGTTCGCTGACGCTCTTTCGACTACCGGTTGTCGCTGGCGCAGGCTGAAACTAGCCGGCCAATAAACTCGTAAGCTGGCTTTGGGCGACGGAACTCCGCTACTCAGAAGACCTAGGTCCGGGTGTAACGGCTGGGAAAGAAGTGGCCCGCCACTGGACTTGTTCTGCTTCGCCGTGCCCTCTCCTTGTTTGTCCATGGAGTTGTCAGTCTTCGTGGACGAGGTGGTATCTGTCGAGGAATGTGACTGGGTAGAAGAGGAACGGGGTTTTCTGCGGAACCATTGGTCCGGGATGCTGAATTGGATGGCAAGCGGACGCTCGGAAGACTTCAGCGTGTCGATCATGAATCTGGACACGGGTAGCTTATCATAGAACCATCAGCACGAATCCCAAGGCCAATGAGATGACACACCTTGATTCCCGGAGAGCACCCCCAGTCCATACTCTACCTGATCGCCTCCACGGGGAGAAGGTAGATCCTTGAGTAGGCCAAGTTCTTGTACAATCCTGTCGATCACATGTTCCACAGTAGCATCCTTTCTGAAAAAGGCCGCCCATTCGAAAGCATTGTCAATCTCCGGTACGCGTAAGAAGGTCAGCGACAATGAATGAAGAGGGTGGCAAGTGAAACAAAGAGGTGAGTGGGAAGGCCGAGGCTTGCTTGAGAGACGTATCCGGAGTCGCGTTGTCAAGTAGTGGTGCGAAGACGGATGCTGATTCCAAGATGCCTGGACGGCCGGAACACAAACCAAGGACGTAAGTGACAGCATGCGCCAGGCATCAAGAAGGAACTTCACGCATCACCGAGTGCAGCCAGCTCATCTTCAGTCCACAGGCGACCGGGCTTTCCCTCCACACACGCTGGACTGCCCAGACTGATGCTACGTCGAGAACTGTGCTTTTGACCCTGTCGAGCTGTATTAGGGTGTCAATAAGATCTCGCGCTATGGTATCCGGCGGCGATATACTAATTATCGGAGAGAAGTTTTTGTTGGAAAGCTAGGATGGAAATATGTTATCTACTCCGCGGGCGAAATCTTACCTTGATCGTGAATCTATTTGTATCACCGCCTTAGTGGGTGTAAAGTGACGCATACCTAGAACAATAGGAGTCAAAGGTATATAAATGGCAAGCGTGTGTCACCTGACTGAGACGCGATCGCAACACGCTGCAGTACGCGCTGTCCAATGTCCATCAAACAACTTCCGGGCTGGTCGAACAATATTGTAATGGTGATTGTTACCGACTGACGTGTAGGCTCTAATTTATACAGCATCTTCCACACTCTGCTGTACGTTCATCCCATTTCTTTATCCATTTGCTTTAACATGTCCGAAACCCACCAGGTTGAGTTTGTCTCACGCCAGCCAGTCGGGACCTTGTCCAACGTACAGAGCGCTTCCGAATTCGCGAGCAACACCTCCACTCCAGCCAAGAAGAAGGTTGGTTCAAACTTGGCCTACACCTCCGTACCTCAGGATACCGACGTAGTTTGCAATCAACTTAGCAAGGAGATGGAGGGTCGCTGGGTTGGTGCGATGCCTGTCCAGGACTTCCTTGACACATTCCTTTCCGCTGCCAGTATCAGCGAACCATTGCCAGACGTCCCTGAGATTCTGTTCCAGAGTGTCCCCGACAAGGGACCAGATAGTAGCCGTTATGAACCCTTCGTGCGTAAGCCTCTTTGCTAAACATGAGATTGTGTAACATCACACATCCAGATCGAGGAAGCTAAACTCTGGATGCCACACCTTGAAGCGATGGACACGAGCAACGAAGAGGACAGAGTGAACGGATTAAAACTGAAACCCGACGTCTCAGTCTACGACCGTGCCAACCCAGTTCAGAAAGGGACAGATTTCTCGCGAATGGAGCTTTGGATGGAGTTCAAGAGCCAGGATGACGGTGCATTCTGTGATATACCAGAAAACTTCACAGATGACTCAGGCTCAGTGCGTCAGAATGCAATCGAGCAGGGCTGGTTTACCCCGAAAACAATGGAAGGAAAGTTCATCCGGGGTCAACTGACGCATTATGCTGGTGCACTGCACAGCATGCAATTCCGCAATTTTTCGTTTTCGGTGCTTGTCGAGCTCCACCATGCTCGCTTCATACGATGGGACCCATCAGGTGCGGTCGTGACGGCCGCATTCGACTATCGTGAACAGCCCCAGCTTATGGCTGATTTTCTGTGGCGGTTCGACCACCTTTCTGCCAAGGAGCGTGGCTATGACACTACTGTCAAGCCAGCGGACCTCAAGGATGATGTTGCTGCACGCATCAGAGAAACACTTGGGATCAAGAATAGTGTACCGTTATTCCGTTACGAGCTGCATGGGATACCCGAGTCAGGCTACGCCTATGGTCCCAAGCTGACTACGCCAAATCTCTCACTTGTCAGCCGGTGCACTCGAAACCAACCTGTAGTCTGGATCCCAGCCGCGGGTAATGAAGGGAAGGAAGGGCCATGGTGTAGGGAGAAGAAGATTTACATGAAGGACACCTGGCGATTCCTGTCGATCTCGTCGAACGATGCGCAACCTGAGCACGAGATTTACAAGCAACTCTATGCTCACAATGTTCCCAACATCCCGCCGAATGTCATCGGTGCCGACATTCCTGACGGAAAGACACGCACACAAGATTTCATGAGTGCAAAGTGGCTATGTGTCGCGCAGCTAGAGATCTCGCCATATCAACACTACCGGCTATTCCTTCCTGTTGTTGGTCGGCCGCTTTGTGAGTTTGGATGTACAAGGGAGCTGGTCACTGGGGTCTCTCACGCACTTGAAGGTATAATTTTTGTATGTTCTGCTGATTATTATTTCTGACAAGTCATGTAGCGCACTCGCACGCATATGAAGATGTGGGCATTTTACACCGTGACATAAGCGCAGGCAATGTCATTTTGACAGATGAGGGCGGGCTCTTGATCGATTGGGAGTTGGCAAAAAAGATGAACAGCAGTGGAAGCAGACGTCCTGATCGTGCTGTAAGCCATTCCTCTTTTGTCATTACTCTATGTATTGATCTGCGCCATCTCGATCAGGGTACATGGCAGTTCATGTCCGCAAAACTCCTTCAGGATCCTGAGAAGTACCACGAACTTTCGGATGACCTCGAGTCATTCCTTCATGTCCTCGCTTGGATCACTCTGCGTTATCTGCCTGCTATCGACACGTATGCAGCTGATGACCGGGATTATGACCTCACCATGTTCGACGAGGTGTGTCCAAACCAAGGACGCTTTGAAAGTGGTGGTCGCATCAAAGCCCTTGCCTTGGGCGTGGGCGTGTATCCATCGGAGGGGTTTCGGCCTAGAATATCCACCCCACTCATGGATCTTCTTGAAACCCTGAGCTCGCCTTTTTGGTCGTTATACAGGACACCTTCAAATGCTAGGCGTCAAAAGAAGATCCAAAGCGACACTCCACAGGACCAGAAAGTCATCGCATTGGAGGTCGCTACTGCTGAGTATGAGGCTCACGTGAGGGCTCTCCACATGAGGGCTCTCCAGACGTCTACCTTCTTCATTGATGAAATAACATCTGCCCTAGAAAACGAGGAGTGGCCTGTGGATGACAAAGCCGACAAAAACCTGCCGGGTAGTTTTGCCAAGACGCAAAAAATTGAGCTGAGAACGACACAGCATAGGGGCAGCCATTTGGCAGGCTCGAAGCGTGCCAGTGACGCTGGTCCAACAGCGGAACCGAATCCAAAGCGTCTTCGTACGCCTGCTGCGTCTGAAACTCGTGGGGGAAGTAGCTAGTAGATTTATTCGTGAACTTTAGTTTTCAAGGATTTCTATGTAGAATGACTGCTCCATAGTTTCGTGTTCGTAATGGTCTCGCCTGTAGTACTCTAGAGGGTATTCTAGGTGTCACTTCTGCTCGAGACAGAGCTGCATGAACCCGAACTCAGACCATGACCGGAAGGATCACGCTGCCTGCAACGCTATAGGTCCGAGTCGAAGTTTCATCATTCACGTGTTGTGGGATCGTTCTCGCCGATCATAACCATGAGTTGGCGCAATTCCACTTTCACACCATCACAATGACCTGATCATATAGTTAAGTAACATGAACCTTTGTCGAGTAAGACAACGGGTACTGGCTTGTGTCTGTAAACTTGATTCTACAAGTCACTCCGAGCTGAAATGCCTACTTAGTGCGGACTAGGGGTTCAATGAGCATAGAGTCAAAATGTATATTAGCCGAGTGAAATATACAGTGTGGTTACGCAGCTGCTGGTTCTATCCATCCTGTGGTCCATCCATAAATACCTTGCTCACGTTCATCCGAACCGAAGACGGCGTGCTACGCTGTCTTCGGGTTTGCCCGTCTTTCAACGTGCGCAACGCCCCATCGAGATCACCACGGCCAAACGATCGCTGACGTTCGTCGCTTGTGAGGCACGGAAAGCAAATCTGTTGGCGCGCAATCGCCACTCGTGATGCCCTGTGCAAACGTAAAACGTGAACTCTCCCAACAAGTACAACATCCTCATCTCTTGTTTGTTGTCTGAAGGTGGTACTTGCGTACGCGGTGCAACATCAATGACAGCTTTCTGACGCCAGCACTTGAATCCAGTCGACGATCATGTCCCGGCTGTTCAGTTCAAACGTACCTGCAACGATGCTGAAAAAGAACATATCATGCCAAAAAAATCTTCTGGCTTGAGGCTCTCCGGAGAATCGAGCGACTGCCCATAATAGCTGTACAACGAACGCAAGTCGTTTTCCACAGAGGCCGTCAGCTCCTTCAGCGCTTCGACAGAACTCAAAACTCGAAGTACCAAACGCTGTGAGAGAGGGTCGAGTCAAGGGTCAACAAGGACAATAGGCTGCTTACCTGCATGACGGGGACGAACTGGTCGTTCGAGGCCGGATCCCTGAGCTGCTTCATCGGCTGGATCTCGGCCTCCATCGTGGCATGAGAAGCAATCGCAGACTGGACGGCCTGTGAAATGGTTTGGAAGGAAACTGACTGTTTGCATGAACAACGCGCTCATCGATGCTGAGAGTAGACTTACTGCGAGCTGCAGGCTCGAAGCTGGACAACTCGTCGATGAACAGTGCCAACTTTGGTTCCGTACGAAGCAGGACCCGAGCGACGTAATGAAGGAGGGTGGGACAGTCGTCACCTGCTTTCGCAGTTTTTGTTTCCTTCATCTGTGCATGTCGAGATGAGTCACCGTCAATAAAATCAGTGGTACGAGATTCACCTTGAGCAGCAATTTCGGGGGGAAGCCACGCGCGCTCCCCCGAAAGGACGCATCGTTCAACCGGTTTCCAACCGCGAGAACAACCTGGTCCATTGTCAGATAATCTCCAAATCGGGTTTTATACGTGTTACCTGCAACGTTCTCTTAAACAGTTGGGACACCCAGAGCTCCCTCCAGGCATCTCGCACGGTCTTTAGAGCGATTCGGATTCCCTCCACGTTCAATTCGTACCTCTGCAGGAAAATCAACCATTCCAGTCTTTGCAGAAGTCGTGGGATGGACATAATCTGAATAACTTTTCTCCGGCTGTCCTAGTACAGTGTAAGACACGACGGACCTTGTGGATGACTTGGTCAGCCTTGGCCAGCTTGGTCACGTCTCCGAAATCCTTCATTCGTGTTATCTAAGACGACAGGCATCGATCAAATAAGTAGCGGAGAGGTAACAGTCGCGGCCAAGAATATACGAACTTCTTCTGTGGTCGGTAGTTGGGTGGCGGGGCGCCCTGACCTCCTCCAGATAGATGCACCCGCAACGAGGTGAGGTGCTTCACGAGTTTCGAGCCCGCAGACTTGCCACGTACTTGCTTGATGAATTATCGTTTCTTCTCTGGAGACATCGAGTGCATATTTGTCCTTACGTCGCCCTTGAAGCTTGAAGACCAACGCATCCTAATCAACTCTCAGCTTCTGTACTTGAAACGAACAACCAGTCGCCGCTTACCAGACAACGTTCAAACTCTTCCAGGTCGACATCCCCAGAACCGATGCTTTCTCCCGTCGACACACCTCCACCCGTATTTTATTGAACCAACAAAGGTTCACTAACGCTCTTTCGACTACCGGTATGGGTGGCGACAACTGGTGACCTTGTTGCTGGCGCAGGTTGAGACTAGCCGGCCAATAAACTCGTAAGCCGACTTTGGGCGACAGAACTTCGCCACTCAGAAAACCTAGGCCTGGGTATAGTTTGGAAAGGAGTAGACCCGCCACTGGACTTGTTCTGCTTCGCTGTGCCCTCTCCTTGCTCGTCTGTAGAGCTATCAGTCGTCGTGCACGAAGTGGTATCCGTGGAGGAATGTGACTGGGCAGAGGAGGAGCGTGGTTTTCGGCGGAGCCATTGGTCCGGGATGCAGAATTGGATGGCAGGTGGATGCTCGGAAGACTTTAGCATGTCAATCATGAGCGCGGACCCAGATAGTCGGGTAGCTTATCATAGAACCGTCAGCAAGAGCACTACTCAAGGCACCATCCAAATGCCAATGAGGTGACGTACTTTGATTCCCGGAGAGCACCTCGAGTGCATGCTCCACCTGACCGCCACCACGGGAGGAGGGGAGCGCCTTGAGCATGCCAAGTTTTTGTATGACATTGTCAATCACATGCTCCACGGTAGCGTCCTTTCCGAAAAAGACCGTCTGTTCGAAACCATCGTCAATCTCAGGGATGCTTAAGAAGGTCTGCGACAATGAATGGAAAGGGCGACGAGGGACGAGCCGTAGCACAGGCGCGTGGGACAAAGAGGTGAGCGGGAAGGCCGATACTTGCTTGAGAGACGTATCCGGAGCCGCGTTGTTGAGTGTGGTGCGAGGATGGATGTTGGTTCCAAGGTGCCCGGATGGCAGGAACATCATCTTCGGTCCACAAGCGAGGGCTTTTCCCTCCAGACGTTGAACTCACCAGACAGAGGGTGCTACATCGACGAGAGCTGTGTTTTTGACCTCGTCGAGCTAGGGTTTCAATAAGATCTTGGGCCGTGGTATCCGGCGACATACTAATCATCGGATAGGAGCATTTGTTGGAAGGCTAGGATGGAGATATGTTATCTACTCCGAGTCCGTGGGCGAAATCTTACCCTGGTCATTCAGGTGGAACAATAGGAGTCAAATGTATACAAATGGCAAGCGTGTGTCACCTGACTGAGGCGCGATCGCAACACGCTGCAGTACGCGCTGTCCATGTCCATCAAACAACTTCCAGGTTGGTCGAACAATATAACGGTGATTGTCACTGACTCACGTGTAGGCTTCGATCTTCACACTGGCATCTTCCACACCCTCGGAGTACTTAAACCTCACGACTAGCTGTACGTTCATCCCATTTCTTCACCCATTTGCTTTAACATGTCCGAAACCCACCAGGTTGAGTCTGTCTCCCGCCAGCCAGTCGGGACCTCGTCCAACGTACAGAGCGCTTCCGAATTCGCGAGCAATACCTCCACTCCAGCCAAGAAGAAGGTTGGCTCAAATTTGGCCTACACCTCCATACCTCAGGACACCGACGTAGTTCGCGATCAACTCAGCAACGAGATGGAGGGTCGCTGGGTTGGTGCGATGCCCGTCCAGGACTTTCTCGACACATTTCTCCCTACTACAAGTACTAGCAGATCATTGCCGGATGTCCCCAAGACTCTGTTCCAGAGCGTCCCCAGTAAGGGACCGGACAGCGGGCGTTATGAACCCTTCGTGCGTAACCCTCTCTGTCAAACATGAGATTGTGTAACATCACCTATCCAGATCAAGGAGGCTGAGGCATGGATGCCACACCTCGAAGCGGTCAACACGAGCAGCAAAGAGGACACAATAAACGGAGTAAAACTCAAACCGGATGTCTCAGTCTACGCCCGTGCCAACCCAGTTCAGAAAGGGACTGATTTCTCACGAATGGAGCTTTGGATGGAGTTTAAAAGTCAGGATGATGGCGCATTCTGTGATATACCAGTAGACTTCAAAAAGGACTCGCGTCAGCAAGCAATCGAGCAAGACTGGTTCACCCCGAAGACAAAGGACGGAAAGCTCATTCGGGGTCAACTGGCGCATTATGCAGGTGCAATGCACAGCATGCAATTCCGCAATTTTTCGTTTTCAGTGCTTGTTGAGCTCCGGCATGCTCGCTTCGTACGATGGGACCCATCAGGTGCGACCGTGACTGCCGCATTCAACTATCGTGAACAGCCTGAGCTTATGGCTGATTTTCTGTGGCGATTTGACCATCTTTCTGCTGAGAATCGTGGTCACGATACTACTGTCAAGCCGGCGGACCTCGAAGACGACGTTGCTGCACGCATTAGGGAGACGCTCGGGATCAAGAATAATGTGCCTCTGTTCCGCTACGAACTGTATGGGATACCCGAGTCAGGTCATGCCTACGGCCCCAAGCTAACTACGCCAAATCTGTCGCTTGTCAGCCGGTGCACCCGAAATCAACCTGCGGTGTGGATTCCAGCCACGGGTAATGAAGAGAAGGAGGAGCCGTGGTGTCGGGAGAAGAAGATCTATATGAAGGACACCTGGCGATTCCTGTCAAACTCAAACGTTGTGGATGCTGAGCACGAGATTTACAAGCAACTCTATGCCCACAATGTTCCCAACATCCCGCAGAATGTCATCGGTGCTGACATCCCCGACGGAAAGACACGCACACAAGATTTCGTGAATGCAGAGTGGCTATGTGTCGCAAAGCTAGAGATCTCGCCATATCAACACTACCGGCTATTCCTCCCTGTTGTCGGTCGGCCGCTTTGTGAGTTTAGATGCACAAAGGAGCTGGTCGCTGGGGTCTCTCACGCACTTGAAGGTATGATTTTTGTATATTCCGTTCACTGTCATTTCTGACAAGTCACGTAGCACACTCGCACGCATATGAGCATGCGGGCATTTTACACCGTGACATAAGCGCGGGCAATGTCATTTTGACAGATGAGGGCGGTCTCTTAATCGATTGGGAGTTGGCGAAAAAGATGTCCAAAAGTGGAAGCAGACGTCCTGATCGCACTGTAAGCCATTCCTCATTTGTCATTATTTAGCGTACTGATCTGCGCCGTCTTAACCAGGGTACATGGCAGTTCATGTCCGCAAAACTCCTTCAGGATCCTGAGAAGTACCACGAGTTTTCCGATGACCTCGAGTCATTCCTTCATGTCCTCGCATGGATCGCCCTGCGTTATGTTCCTGCAGTTGACACGTATTCGGCTGCTGATCGGGATCGTGACCTGGAGAAATTTGACCAAGTGTGTCCGGGGCGAGGACGTTTTGAACGTGGGGGACTCGCCAAGGCGGATGCCTTTGCCGCAAGCACGTATCCATCTCGTGATTATCGGCCTAAAATACCCACCCCGCTCCTGGATCTTCTTGAAACCCTGAGCTCGCCTTTTCGGTCTTTATATGGGAAACCTTCAAATACTAGGCGTCAAAAGAAGATTCAAGTCGACATTCCACAGGACCAGAAAGTCATCGCATTGAAGGTCGCCACCGCCGAGTACGAAGCTCACATGAGAGCTCTCCAGGCGTCTACCTTCTTCATTGATGAAATAACATCCGCCCTAGAGAACGAGGAGTGGCCTGTGGATGACAAAGCTGACAAAAACTTGCTGGGTAGTTTCGCCAAGACGCGAAAAACCGAGGTGAGGACGACACAGCATAGGGGCAGCCGTTTGGCAGGTTCGAAAGCGCATTCTTCGAGGGGCTCGAAGCGTGCCAGTGAGGCTAGTCCAACAGCGGAACCGGGTCCAAAGCGTCTTCGTACGCCAGCTACGTCTGAAACTCGTGAGGGAAGTAACTAGTAGATTTATTTGTAAGCTTTAGATTTGTATGTAGAATGACTGCTCCATAGTTTCATGTTCGTAATGGTCTCGCATGTAGTACTAGAAGGTCGCTCGGAACAGAACTGCATCAACTGGAAGGATCCTCTCGTGGCCTTCAGCGCCATAGGTCACGGATCACCCCGCCGGGATCGAGTCGAAGTTTCATCATTCATGTCATGGTGCGGGATCGTTCTCGCTGATCATAATCATGAGCTGGCACAACTCCTCTTTTACACCATCATAATGATCCGATTATATGGTCAAGTAACATGAACTTT
>JBBPMZ010000716.1:0-11060 GCA_038090575.1 Tylopilus cf. pernanus | reverse complement strand
TCAAGATTTCGATGCCTATGTCTTAGGACACGGAGAAGAGGAAGGTATTGCAGTCGATCGCGTGCATCATTCGGGGGCTCCCACCCAAAGAAGACTCCCCGCCTATACTCGCGGTGATAAGCCTTATTGCTGGAACAACTCGACCAAACTATGCATTCCTCGTCACGTGTATGGATTCGCATTGGCTCGTTTGTGACGTTGTTCCCGGTCACTGATACCTCGCTAGCTTTCCAAAGAACTTTCGTGTGCTGCCGCCATTCTCCAACCTCAAACACCATCGGGAATGGCTAAAGGTCTTACTTCGCACGGCAGATTCGTTACTTGTCGTCGATGACAACTCGCCCATAGAGCGTGTGGAACCAGAGCGTTGTGGCAGGCCCGCGATGATTATGGGATGGTCAAACTTTGAGAGGGTCTATACGCAGCAACGGGAAGTACGTTCGACCTATGGTTGACTGATGTGAGCGTGTCCGGTGTTCCTTCTGATATTTGCAGGTCCTCAGCGAGTTCCTGCGGTCGATCACGTCCTTACCTAGTGATATTGCCCTCTTGTCTCTCAGCAGGCCCACTGTTGGAGCTGATGTGCACTGCCTCTCGATGACAGTTGACAGCAGTGTGGCTTACACTAGCGAACATGTTGATTGTTCAACTGGATCCGCCCATTATGTTTACGGCGTCAGCACTAAGACCGCCGCCCAATGTCGAGGATGTGGCGGTCGTGTCTCCACCCGTTCTGCCACAAACATCGCCATTACATCAGCAAAACCTGGTTTTTGCCATAGTTATCATAGCAACCATAGCATTCATAGTACTTTCCTAGCTAGGTCATAGCAGTCATAGTGTCCATAGCAGTCATAGAGTCTATAGTCTCCCCAAGCCTTAAGGATCAAAGCAGGCTCTGACCATACCATAGAAAGTCTATTGAAGCCTATCACAATCTGTCAAGCCCAATTAAAAACATAACCATGACATGTCTCTTGAACCATCATCATGATGACCCATAATCATTGCAATCATACTACAGGCAACTCCTTGCCAGTGAATGCTCACCACTGGCATGACTAGTACTAATAATTAGCATAGTACATAATCACACATTGTACTATAGTAGTACTAGCAGACTGACAACAGGAATTGACATGGAATAGTAGCTAGAATGTACTATCTAATAATAATGGCTCAGGACTCAGAGTCAGGAGTAGTGAATTGAACATCCAACTTGAATGCCATGCTCTCTTCTCTAGCAGTTCATAGTACAACCTAGATCCAAGCAAGTGGGATCATCTGTCAACTTGAATTTCACTGATTCAAATTGATATTCAAGCTGTAATAGAAATTGCAATAGGGTAAATCCAACTTGAACAATGCTGGAACAAACACACATAATATTTTTACTACCACTGCAAGATATTCAAGCAAGTCAGGTCTTTGAAACCTTGTGGATAACAAAAAGAAAACAATATAATGTCATGAAAACAACACAAATGAGGCTAAAACAAATGGAGAAAGTCAAAATAAGTCAAAGAAACAATATATGAGAAGTCCGGGTTGCTCCGGATAGGATCACACTGAACCAGTTAGAGCCAGGTTGAACCGGGTAGACATGACAACCTGTAAATGCTGAGAAAAGGGGACCGGATTGGAACAAGCAGAGGGACAATGTGGAAAGATGACAAGACACTAGCAGGATGTGGAGAACTTGACATTAGACACGACGACCTGTAAATACTGAGAAAAGGGGACCAGATTGGGACAAACAGACTCAGAGAAAGGACAATGTGGAAAAATGATATGGGACATTACCAGCAGTGGGATGTGGAGAAGAGGTTAGACGTCACAGAATAGACTTGTGGGACAATACCAATTGTCCATCTGGTGGGCCCGACAACACCAATTGTCCTCGGTTGGGTCACGTGACATACGCACGGCTGAGTTCTAAAGGTCAAAGCACAGCCCGATCACTACTTAGACGCGACGCGTCCACACTACCCTCCCACATCTTTCTTTTCTAAGACTTTCATCATGTCATACGTAGAAGACGTTCTCCAGTTCGCAGCCAAGGAAAAAGCAATCAATCCGCAAGATCCTTGTATCATTGCTGAGACAGAGCTCAAGCACGCCAACGAACGTGCACATAATTTCGCGAAAACAATCCTGGGTGATGGGCTAGAGTTGATAGAGAAGCAGGAAGTGTGGAAAGAAGAGTGGGATGGTATCCTGGTGTGTAATCAATTTGCCTCATCGTGTACTAACCTTGGAGCTTAATCCCCTCTAGAAACACCTGAGTGAATGCCTTCGGCAGGCCCAGCAAATCGGTGTTGAAGCTGGGGTTGACAACGCCGTCACCTTTGCAATTCAGGAAGCAAGGGCAGCTATGAGCAGATGGGATGCTGCCAAAGCACCACAGAAAACGGCGGACAACGTGGTGGACGACACAGTGGATGACACGGTGGACGATATAGTCGTGGCAACAGAAGATGGCATTGAGGTGCCACACGAGCAGGGCAGGAACAAACAACGAAAGGGACGACGAAGGACCAGATGGGGAGACGCAGGTTGAGGGAGAGCAGCAGCCTGAGGGTTCCGAAGGATCCTGTAAACGAAAGGTGTGTGGTAAACACCTACTGGGTCGCTCTCAACTAACCGGATTGATTCCCCAGCGCAACGATGACACCCCAGATGCAACCGATGGCAGTAAAACAGCGACAAAAACAAGCAAGAAGGAAGAACTCCCCCTCCACGATCTTCCATGCGGAAACTGTACGCGCTTGGGTGTACCATGTCGGGGTCTGCCAAAGCAGATGTGCGAGAACTGCAAAAATGGAAAACTCAAGTGTGAGTACTCCAGCGGGCGGGGTGGTAAACGGACAAAGGGAGGCGCAGGGACGACGACAACAACCAAGGAAGCAACAGCAGTGGTCAAGCCCACCGTCGTCGTACCTCCGAGTCGCATGAGGGTATTCCCGGTACGCGGGCCGTCCACAGCCAACCCAACAGGCGAAAAGCGCAAGACCCGGCCTAAGCAAGCACCAGTATACGAGGTCGACGACGAAGATGACGATGACGACGAACCGGCGCCGGTAAACAAACGGAAGAAGACGTCCCCGGATGGGCCATCGCGGGCACAAATCGACGCCGCAAAACGGGCAGTAATGGCCATGGAGTCAGACCTCCTGAACTCGAAGACAGAGTACAAAGCACTTGAGATACAGCTGGCAGATAAGGGTGCAGCGATCGCAGCGAGGGAGTTTGAACTGGAGAGGGTAAAGACCGTATTAGGTCTGTTGTAGGTAGTAACACCGTCCAATTCTGAATGTACGATAGAATAGCATCAATCTTCATATCCATGCCTAATCCGGTGGTGATCCCTGAGTAAGAAACAAATAGAAACGATTAATGAAACTGAAACGAAATAAAACGAAATAAAAATAGTCTACACAAGGTGCAGGTGTTCAACCCGGATTGTCTTCTTCGTGCTTCTTCCAAATCTACACGTGTGCGGATTGACCAATGCGGCACCGGGTTGCACAAATGGCCTCCGGGTTGCAATGAAACACTGAGAAACGAGAACGACAAAGGCGGATATCTAAATAACAATGGGTTACGATCGAAGAGCTAACGGTGTAGTGGTTGATTCTTTGTTCATCTTTCTGCTTTCTGTATCAAGGGAGAGACGGAATGGTGGAGCATCGTATTGTCTGTGTTTTAGTGACAGTTTCGTGTTGTTTAGAGACATCAGACGAAACCCGGGATAGAAACAGCTACGTACGTAGTGAATGCTAAGCTTTGAGACGGTGCTCGGACTACTACCAAGTCGCTGCGACGTCGACGAACAATGACGGGTCATCGGGTTGGACTATAAAACAAGGGGGTCGGTCAGCAATACACTACACAGATAACGGTTGATATGAGAACGTCGGATGGGAGAGAAACGGTGGGTGAGGAAATCAATATAACTGGCTTGTTATCCTTGTTGTCAGAATCGCTACCGGGTTCTACCGGAGGTGTAGCGGTGTTGCGTATGACCGGCCGGGTTGATGCAGAATAGGAGAAGACGTCCGTATCAATGTCGAGGGGGTCACATGGACCGGCTAGTTGAATCTTCGCAGTAACGGTAGGTACGGTGATGGTGGGCCGGCAAGGTTCGATACGTAAACGTTGGTTGATGTCGACGACGGTGGTGATGATGAGAATGAAAGAATAAGTGGTTTCGAGGCTAGATGGTTCTGGGTTGGCATTTTGGCGGCGGCGCGACTGCACTCTCTTTCGGCGATGCGCTGTATAACTGTGGATGTACGTGAAATCAGGAGCCTCGAGCTTCTTGATGATTCTAGAAAGGGAGGGTAGGAATATGGGGCAACAAACAGAGAGGAGGAAGAGAGGACGAACCTGCCCTTTTCCTTGTCGAGCTTGCGAGGGAAAATGAAAATGGAGGGAATACAAAACAGATAGAAAACTTGAACGGGATAGTGCGTCGTGACGAGTAAATGAATGCGACGTGATCTGAAATGACAGAGCTCGGTGGGCAGGACAGCTTTTTGTGAGCAATCCGCGTATCGAACAATACGGGCAACAGAAAATAGCCTCCTAAATAAAGATGGAGGAAACCCGGATTGAAACCTAAGTAGAAAGTACGTCCATGAAAAGTCCTGTATGGCGGAATCATAAAAGTCAGCTTACATAGAATTATAACCCTGCGTGTTTTGTTGGTCGTGGGATTGAATATCAGAGTCGTCCGCAGAAAGGAGTATGGGAGCATGGATATAAGTGACAAAGAAGTTGTCTTTATCCTGTGGGAGCATCGGGGGTACAAGGGTCTATCCGATGTCGGCAAATCTTCGATTGGAAGCATAGGAGGGTAGATAAGTCGAGGAGACCGGTCAGCGGCGAGGGTCGAAGGATGGCAAAACGCATCGTCAGACGCGTGGAAGACACGTACGAAGAGAAGAGTGGGAAGTTGATTGAGGAGCGATAAGAGAGGGAGGCAGAGGAAGAGTGGCCCGGCCACGTATCCGCACAAGAGAAAAACGAGAACGCAGAAGACCGGGGTTCTGACACCTAACCCATGCTCATGAGACGGCTTTTTCGTTCTCTGCTCATAGTAAGTTCTATTTCCAGAGCCAACGCTCAGGAACGGGAGCCCATCCAGAGAAGTCTGGAACGTGACTCAGATAGTCAGAATAACAGGGACAGGAGGGGATTTCTTGATAGACTGACAAAGTAGAACCGAAGAAGCGATCAATTCATTGTTGTTAAAGGAACGAGTCTCCAGGGAAGACAGACCGGGAAGGCAAAGGGTGTGGAGGAATCTTTTTTCACAAGAACAGTGACTCACCGAGATGAATGAGGCCTCCCGAGACACAGTTGAGTTCCCTCATCATCCTCTGTTCGGCGTTGAATAGCAGCGGGCCCGAGGTAGGTAAAAGGACTGAGACGGGGCGAGCATGGATAGCAGCGATGGGTGCACCTGCAGGATCCGAGTCAGTGAACTTCCCAGACTCCGTCTCAACGATCTTTCGTCCACACGGATTGAGAATGGGTGATACTTACCCGTCAATGTGAAGAAAGACCCACAGAGAACTTGAATCCGCAATGCGTCCGCACTGACCTGCAGGTTCCAGCCTGGGAGTATAAAGGACCAATTACCGCATTTGGGATACAGCACATGCAAAGTGCTGAATAATCGGATCAATCATGACAAATACGACGCAACTGACACAAGACGTGCACCTTGTGTGTGTATGATTGAACTCTTCGTAAGACGTAGAAAGAGGTGGAGTAGTAAAAAAATGCTAATGTCCTCCAATGATAATCTATTACATCCGCAATGTAAGTATCCGAATCTTCCTAGTCAGTCACAGATAATGCGTAGAACATTTCTTTATCCCAGTATTTATTGAGCCAGAATTCTTCGGACATTGCACGGCTATTAGTTGAAGAGAAGCACTTATTCGCAGATTTACCAAAGCGAGGGACCAGATGTGTGGGGGACCGAAGGTGACTCAGTGGAATAACGTCGCCGAGATAGTCGCCATTTGCCCTCTTTGCTCGTCGTAACACATGCATGCCGGTGGTCGGATCAACTCGCTGGCCTCGCTGGGGAACAATATCAAAACGACGCACGTACACCAGGAACTTTCTGCTCCACCAAGGTACTTGTCCATGGACTGGTACCGGACGGAACACAAGTCGAAGCTCCCCCACAAAATGACCTTCAAGGAAGTGATCAGTCCACCGTGCAATGTCGTCATACCCACCACCCACCTGCAAGTCCAGAGTGCGGCCAAACTTTGTCGGGTTCAACGCTAGCGATCACCGCGTCAAAGCGACCGTGTTTCCAAGAGACAGAAGGAGGGAAAGCAGCAACGGATCGCGAAAAATCCAGTTTGCTAGTGGAATGGAACGGCGAGCACTGCATCCGTATCTGGTACCACTGGCAGACTGCTAGATGGGTAAAAGGAAGTTGACAATCACAAGTACAAGAGCGTGGTCCGCCAACCAAGTGAGGAAGGCCCGACGATTCCCGTTCGAGATAATCACCGAGGGCAGAGCGGAGATCCGGGATTTGAAACAGGACAGCAATATCGTTGATAGAAGTTCGTCTAGTGTTGGGATCTCTGGCGAGGGAGATTGCCGTGTTTCCACCGAGGAAGGTTCGCAAAGGGAATAGGGCGGAAGATGGAGCCAATGTCGATAGTTCTGCAGCTTTAGAAAAGTAGCTCGTAGGCGAACGGCGGGGTTGACCAAGTTTCGCAACCGATCGGAACAACCGGGTATCATCATTAATGTCACTGCTGTCCAAATGACCTGCGGTATCAAGGTCGCCAGTACTGTCGTTGTCGTCCCCTTGTCCTTCGGGTTTGTGCTGATTTTCCCACAAAGAAGTCGCAAGCTCGAACTTCGAGCACCTTTCGAGGCGATCAAGATATCTACAAATCTGGGGGTCCACGTCGTTATTGTTGCTCCTACATGCCGGATTCTTGATCATTATGACGTGGGCGTGTTCGGTAACGTCGGCAGTCCATTGGCATGGTGCACCGGAGTTTCGGATTGAAGGTACGACATTCTGCAGTAACTCGAGCTTGGGGATATACCAGTTCATGATTATTTCTCTTTTTCCTCTTCGCCCTCCGGCCTTGATAACGGATGACTTGTTGTCATGAAAGCTACGCAATAAAAACAACAGCTTGTTGCAGTTGTTATCGTCTAGTTCCGGTGCTTGTGTGAGATAAGTGAAATCTAGGAGAGATCGGATAGCAAGGACAACATTGGAAGGGGCCGCACCTGTGGCGACTCCAATGATACATCTTTGCACATCCCTCTGCGTCTTTCCAGTGACATTCTTGAGCTGAGAGATCCCCCCGCCAAAATGCCTGAATCCAATAGTCGGTTGGAGAACGGAAAAATGAAAGTCTACCTCCTGTTCCCCAACAATATTGAGAACCCACTTGACCTCGTGATCCCAGAATCGCTTGATCCATTCGTGAAGGACTTCCGGGGTGAGGAAAATCGAAGGATCTGCCATGCGCCAGTCATGGAAGAAAGGGAGAGCAACTCCATTCAAACGATGCTCTTGTGCCACCTTGAGATATCTCTCGAGATCGTCAGGGAGGATCGCGATTTCCTGAAGCTGTTGCAGAGTAAACTCCGCTGTGCGCGGGGGGTGTCGGTGCGGATCTCCGAATTGCTTGTACATCGCTACAGTAACAGGAGACGTCTTCCCTCCAACAGCGGCAAGGGTGCAGGCTTCGGGTGTGTCGACGATATATGAAGCAAGAGGTGTGAAGCAGAACCGAAGGTTCCCAAGCGGGTTGTTCATCATAACACCCCACCGAGCGGCTTTCTTGAGAGGCTCCAACACAATGTCGAGGCATTCGTGGATCAACCTGTCGGTAAGAAGGCCTCAAATTCGCTTTGACTTATGGATGAACTTCGGAATCGGGAGCAATGCTGCAAGCAGGAACGCATCAGAGGACAGTTTCAGGTGAGTCGACATTCGAATGTTTGCGAGTCCGATTAAGAGCGGGTGAGCACAACGGTCGCCAACAAGGGCAGACACGTTTGTCTTGTCTGACAACAAGACAACCCCAAGGAGGGTGGCTCCTGCAGGAAGCTCAGACTGACAATCCATGAATCAAGATCCAAAATTTTGACGTAGAAAGATATACGGACCTGCATATTCCAAGCATGGTCTCCCGTCATCCACTCGCTGTACACTCGGACGAGTCGCTCTGCAGTTCGATAGACACGGCGGGGGGTGAGCTCCATTGCATCATGAAATAGCGGGTGGTTGAAGAGGGATTCTAAGCATTGGACGGTATCGCGGTAGTACAGCTTTACGGGTGACTTGGTCGGTTTTGTGGTCAAGATGCGACACTGCCATGCAGGACCGCTGGGGAGTAGCTCTACAAGACCCCGCAGATGCTGTGCTGTTTGAAATGAGATGGGAAGGGTTTTAATCTAATGACGTTTAAGACCGTTGGGAACCGGCAAAATCATAGAGAACTTGAACTTACCAACTCGAGAGACAAAAGGCTGTCAATAGCAGCCATGCTGAGACCAGACCGTGTCAGCCAAAGTCCAAGCTCCCAATCCGCACGAGACGCAAACGGATAGTAAAGGTTCAAAGTACGTTGTTCTGAGAACTGGTCCCGATCGAAACGTTGAAGAAACGACTTCTGTTTTCGTCCGAAGATCGCAGCAGCACCCGAAAACTCTTCTACTGAGCCTAGCTGACCCGAAGCTGGGTCTATATCCATTCCGACCTCTGTGGAATGATCTCCGAGCCCTGGACTTGGTAGGTTCCAGCCGGAGTCCTGAGAAATAGTTGACTTGGGGGCTGTTTGCGAGGCTGCGTGGTCAACCAATTCACCAATCTGCACCAGCTGGTCGACCCATCCATGGCAGCGAGAAGATGGCTGGTTCATGTGTCGCAAAACAGAGTCATCGGAAGCAAAGACTTTGCCGCAGTTCGGACAACGGGCCATGGCTACAGTATGTGAGCAACTCGAGCCGCTGCCGCGGGACCGCTGAATGCTGAGTCACTGAGTTCCACTATCCAAGTTGTTTCACTACTAGGTACATACTACTCTCTATCAGGTCCTCTGTAATCTGGACATTACTGTACCATGAACTCCGGTCTAGAGTCCATCGTTCTCTCATTACCATCATCTTCATTCCCTCCTACCACCCCCAGCGTAGCAACCGTCAGAGTAAGCCCTCATCCACAAAACACACTCTCGGTTCCATCTGTACCTCCAACATCGTCTTCTCCGCGCTCGGCGCAGAGCCTCCGCCTATACACACTACCGGATACCCAGGCCCTAGAAAATCCCATCAGTCCCCAGGTATGGCATGCGAACAGTGACTTCATGTTGGAAACTGATTCAGTTGCACGATGACAGCCTTCGACAGCTGACGAATACATGACGGAACCCGATGCGCCATATTTACACTTGGAAGTCGCTCGTGCCAGACGAGCAGTTTTGCGTGCTCGGATGCAGCTCGCCGTACGCAAGCTCTCAGAGCACTTGATACGCACTCGGCTTCACCGTCTCAAGATTCGGCACTTTAAGAAGGAGTTAGAGTATGTTGATACCAACATCGGGCAATGGTGCGACGCAATTCGCAGTTTGGGTCAACCTCTACATCTCTCTACTGCACACCCACGGCGCCGACCCGATTTCGACCGTAAGGATCCTAATACTTTCACGTTTCATATGTGCTCATGACAAACTGAGACCTAGACAGGCACACTCCTCACGACCCGGAGGAGTTTTTTGTTGATCTTTCGTAGTTTTCAATGGATGGTCGACATATGTGTATTTCGTTCGTGAATATATTTAACACTTCAACAAGTACTAACAGAGTCATGTCAGAGATATCAATCTGGCATCAATTCGGAGTTCCGTTGTCAATCCGTTGTCAACCTGTCATTGTGCGTACTGTGTATCACTCATACCTTATGACTCTTTGTCGTGTGTGCACCAGTCTATCAAAATAAATACTATTCTATACCAGTGGCCCTCAACGACGACTCTACCAGAAACCGGCGGAGACACTGAGAAACGGCACGCACGAAAGAAGAGGACCACACTCTGTACGGGAACCATAAGGTACGGGACAAGGGGCCACTGTACTCTACGAGGGGGGGATCTCATTCAATCTGTACTAGTGCGGCCTACGACATATCTCCTATTTACCTACCAAATCACACGGCGAGCCTCATTTTCCTCCCTATTCACCTTCTCTGTCCTGATGTCATGACAAGTCGGATTGACCGGCCACGCTATACTACATACATTCTACTCCTGACAATCATGAGTCGGATTGGCCGCCTGAGCCATGGACCCTATCTTACATTCATTCTACTCTTGATGACAACGACTCGGATTGTCCGACCGCGGTCCTACTAATGAGTCTACATATTATTTGGAAATGAGCATTGTTCCGATCGATATGCCTCGACTTCGCTTTTGTAATGGCTGTGCGTTGACGTTGCGACGTCGATGTCTAAATATAGTGACTCATCTAACTTCTTTCAAGATCCTCATATGCGTTGTTTCGTGACAGAATATCTACAAAAGCTCAGCTCTACCGCCACCCCTCCAGACGGACGTACTGTTCTGGTTATGGACGAGTTGATTGCCCGGGAGTTGGATGGACGTGTATTGGATGAGACCAAGGAACTACCACCTTCAAGCCCGGGTCTTGTTTCGCGCATCTTTCCCCATCTTGAGCTTCCGAAAACCCATAAAGAACTCATATCTCACCTTAATGAGCATCATAGAAAGTTCCAAGGCACCGCTTCACGCAGATCAAACACAAACGCTAGCTCACAGTCAAAGCGGGTCCTCCGACCTCGTCGTGCCAAGCTCCCTTCCGGCAAAAGGATAGGAGGAGAGGAGCAGCGAAGGAACAAGAAAGCTGGAGAGCATCAGCAAAATATGAGGTGGCTGTCCAGCTCTGTCCAGCACTACACAGTATCATAGTACCCATAGCGAGGGTCCACCTACATAGCACTCTCACAGCACTATCACAGTGTTTTCATAGTGTAGTCA
>JBBPMZ010000715.1:0-11066 GCA_038090575.1 Tylopilus cf. pernanus | reverse complement strand
GGAGTATTTCCCGTCGGATAGAGGAGATGTGGAAAGTATACGCCCAAGACACGCAAAGCGAGATCACGAACATGAGTTGGCCAAACAGCGTCCCTTGGGGAATGAGGAAGAGCTGGGATAGGAAGTCGAAGATGAGGAGGAGTGAACACACGCCGATGGTGTGTTGCGAGAGTTGTCCACGGAATTCCAAGCCGAACCTCCCTTTCGTGATGGCGTTGACGGCGTGTTCAGCACCGTTCACTACAACCACGATGTTGGACTCCTCCCAGATCATCGGGACGAGGATCCCATTTCCTCGCGGCGAGCCTGGAGCGGGTGGGTTGACAGACTGTAGAATGAGTTTGCATGATGAACCGATCGAAAGACTAGCACAACCGCTGGCAAGCATCCCAATCAAAATCACAGAGAAGCTGTACCAGTCATGGACCAGGGCGCACATGACACATGCGGTACTGCTGATGATGATTGGGATGAAAGCTAAAGAGACGTTAAATTTAGTTATGCGGGGAACGTTGCGGTCATAGTCAACGTCGCCGAGGTCAATAAGTGCGACGTGCGCGGGTGTCGTTTTCCTTCCCTCGATCTCGGTCTCCATATTTATCCCCTTGCATCGCTCTATCGCCAAATATCCCAGATGACCTGTCTGCTTTTCCGTGCCAGACAAGCCAGCGGTGTACCTTGGGCCCACTGCACCGTCAAAACCAAACAAAGCGGCTGGTGATCTGGTTGCATGAGGGAATAGCTGTCCCCAGAATTTCTGGGATCGCGCAAGGTGCCCAAAGTGTCTTGCAACGTCCAAACTGCCTGGAGGGTTGTACCACCCGAGCCAACGTCTACCCTGGTATAGCGGGATGAGACCCATGGCTGAGATACTTTCTTCGCCACCAAAGATGCCAGCAAGACCCCACGCATTGAGAGAGAACTTGACGTGTGTGAGTGGTAGAGGAAGCGGGGCCATTTGACGGGCGAGTGTCGTTCTGGCATTCATTCATCCCATTAATAATTTTCCGCGGCCAAAACAGACGCCCGTCCATAAACATGTGCCCAGTTGTAGCTTCAACCAAAAGGAATCTTTTCAGGCAGCTTTCTGAAGAGACGAATAGGTAATTGAAAACCATTACAATTGGGTTTGCTGAGAGAAGATATGGCAGTCTAAGACAGCAAGACTAACGCGACCGCATGGGTTTTGATTACGTAAGATAGCGGTGCTCCGTTTGCCGTGGGCTTGGCACTGCCTGCCAAGAGTTCCTCAAACTAAACATGTACAGGCTACGACGACTCAGACAGTAGCTAAGGTAATGTATTCAGAATAATATCAATGGACATGCTGAAAAAAATGGCAAAGTCCCGTGCCAATCCACAGACTTGTCCGGAGACCTGGCAACGCTGAGCGTTTCGGTCGGATAACTTCAAGAAGGTCCCCAAAGGAAGCGATGGCACAACACGTTTGATCTTCGTGTTCACTGTTATAGTATTCATTTCTCGTTCGAATGCGGGCGGTGCTGACCTGCCAGCCTGAGGCAGATATTCTGGAAATTTAGAAAATCCGTGGGCCGGGAACTCGTTCCCACCAGCAGACCAATCGAGAACGCTCTGCGCCGGGTCCTCATCGACGCCCACCCACCCCTGTATCCGTCCCCACGGCCGGGCTTCCGCACCTTCGCACCCGTGCACAGCGTTACACACGACCATACACAACTTTTTCGTATGT
The DNA here is from genome assembly GCA_038090575.1 of Tylopilus cf. pernanus. NCBI lineage: Eukaryota > Fungi > Basidiomycota > Agaricomycetes > Boletales > Boletaceae > Tylopilus > Tylopilus cf. pernanus. Next base: position 9,355 of record JBBPMZ010000715.1, on the reverse strand, counting down.
GCGAGTCCTGGAAATTCAGGTACGTGAACAACTACAAATCCTTGTCGTTTATCGAGTTCTGGCTGTGAGGATGCCGGATGATCGTCATGATTTCAGGACTCTAATACAAGCTATGAAATTACCAGTCCCCAACGCCAAAATCCCGAAGGCGAGCCTCGTTCATCCATGCGGAACCATCGTCACAACCACAGCATCTCAAGATTCTCATTGACCTCTACATCCGCCCGCAGAAACAGGAGCTCCGTCGTCGACACCTTTTCCCATTCCGCGTAAGGGTCATAAGGATCGGATCGAAGGAGCAAACACAGGTGGTCTTGCTGCGCAGTCAGGACTCCTCGACCGCTCGTGTCAAAACACCAATAGTCAACGACACCGACAGTGCACTTCCCATATCGCGCGCATTCTGCGCGCTCTCCGCCCGTACCCTCGAATAGCTTCACAGAGGGCGATGGGAGATTTACGATGAGCAGCTTCATTTGCAAGCCTCGCTTTGTCATGACGAAGTGTCTGTCGCCTCTCCATATTGGCTGGTTGAGTCCACTTCCCTTCCCGCCAGTCTCGACATGAGGATCGCCGAGCGCCCTGTAGCAACGAGGCGACTCCGGCAAAGCGGAGCTGTCCGCAGATGGACGCCCTGCCCATGCCATGATTTCCCATTCATCACTCCTATCGATGATTGCTTCCATCAACCTGTAGAAAGCGCGCTGTCCCTCCCCGTACGCAATCGTTAAGCTTACGTCGAAGATCCCGATGAGACAGTATGCAATGTCCTCGATTCGAGTGGTCGTCCTGTTGGCCGCCCACATCATCTTTTGGTGAACATCGCGCGTACCAGGCCGGAAAGAACGAAGGTTGCGGTGTGATATGCCTGATGCTTGAGAAAGTGCGTCTAGCATTTGGGTGTCTTCTTTATCATTGACGCTGTTGCTGAGGGGTATCCACCCTTTACCATAGAACTTCATCGTCCGAGGTGCCAGAAGCTCCTGCAGGGTCCACCCGCGCGTGAACCAGACGTCCTCCCCAAGGTCGTCAATTGACGTCGCCTCGGCCAAGTATGCAATGCACACGTGGGCATCACGATACCACTTGAACATGGATCGTATGGCCTCCTCGAGCTCGGCGCTGCTATTCTTGTTGATGCAACACGTATCCGACCAAGCGAGAAGGCAACCATATTCCTGAGCTTTACTGCAGAAGTTCATCAGTTTGTCGTATCCCGTAGGTTTAAATGACATCTGCATATCATGATAAGACGGTTCGCCTCGTTCGAGCCAGCGGTGAGAGAAGACGGCATATCTGAGCTTCCCTTTTACGATGGCCCGAATGGCTTCTTCTCTTGTGGGCACGGAGCGACCAGTAGCCTCCTCGACCGCCTTGGCTATATCAGCCTCTGTGACTGCCATGATATCGCGGCGGAAGATCCTTTTCACATCTTGGCGAGAGACCAGCTTCTTTTCTGGGACGTACACGAGGTAGGCGGGGAGTTCATTGTTAACATAGGTACCATAGACCTCCATCACGTCTGGCAACCCAGGTGGTCCAGGTTGCTGTGTGTACATCGAATGAGAAGAAAAACGAATGCAAGCACGAAAGGACATACATCAGGAACATCTGCTGGATCCACCCGTGGGTCCCCCCATGGTCTGGGCGGTAACTTGATCCTGATACCCTTGCCGCTATTTTCAGGCTGGCAAACATTCCTCGTTCAGCAGACGAAATATTATTTGAGGATGACTACGTTTACCAGAATCTGTCCTTGAGGGAACACGATGCGGACATCCTCGATCACCTCCCGCTTCAGCTTGTGAAATTTGGCCTGACGTCCGATGTCTAGTTGAGAACGCGCAAGGACAGGATGCTCAACCGGCGGACGCACCGTGACAGCAGCTTGTTCCTCCTCCGTCAACGTAGCCTCCATCACACCATGGATGAGATCTTCAAAAAAGTTCCCCATTGTCGCTAAAGGAAGTGGGTGGAGATTGACTTGAAGAACCAGTTGCAGGGACGAGTCGTCACCTTGATATATGTTAGAGGATTGTGATGCGGGTCCAGGACAGCTTGGCGAATCACTATCCACACGTACAGCATGTAGTGCCTGAAGGCCTCATCCCCAATCCTGTTTGATTTCTTTGAAGAACGAATGCTTGAACCCTTGGACCAGGGTTATGCCTCAATTACCCCAAGTATGCATCGCCAGGCTTCGATTAGAAATGACCTGTACATAAAACCCATTCACACTTCTCCATAAATACCGAAAGTGGTCTCTACCAATAGGAGAATGGCACAAGTACTAGTACCGCAACTTCGAGGGACAGCCATGTTACATGACTGAGAGAGCAAAACCACGAACGCGGAAACAACGCGTTGGTGAAAGGGGCATGCTTGTGCAGCATGTATGATTGACATGATTAGGATACCAGACGAGTTGATGCAAAGACACCGCCAGGTCATTCGAACGAACCTGAGGGTCTGACGTCCCATCTGACCATATTTCGAGAACCTGAACTCAAGCTAGATAATAATACAGTCCATCAAAACACACTTTCAGAGCAGATAAAGATGGACACCACCATCTCTCCAAGATGGCCCTTCAGAGATCCAACAACACGATGCAATCATGTAGTCCTAGGACAAGCCATGCAATAAATTTAGAATCTGGATCCGCTCTTCTCGTGTCGCGTACAATATGATGAACAGATAACCTTCCGTCTTGCGCTTGATAACCACGTCGCGCAGCTAGAAGGCACACGCTGTTTTGCAATGGCGGCATCGCTACCACGATTGGCTTCCATGTCTCGTCGTCGTGGATCCAGATCATATTTCTATCCAGGACATCGAACACTGTGCCAGGCATGTCAATGGCAACTTGAAGTATCGGTACACCGTGGGTGATAGCCGTCTTGAGATGTGTCCCCCGTTCGTATGCTAGTGACAATGAATAAGACCACGTGTGTGATGCGTGTAGAATCGCGTGCAACTCAGTCCAGTAAGATATGCTTTCGCTGCTTCTTGGTATCCATGAGTAAGAGTTGGATCTCACTGCCCTCGCCGGACGTATCTTTACCACTAATGGCAGCCGGTGCGGCGCTTGGATAGCCAGCGGTGCCCGATGTAGATGAATCAATGCACCTCTGTTCTACGATTTGGTGGTGCAACTATCCTACGAGGTCCTGTCGTGTGATTGGCTATTTCTCAGCACGGAAGACAAATTGGTCACCCGGGTCTCTCGCTTTCATATTCCGTGCTCCTGAGCACGTTCGGGCTCTTGACCTTGGAACACGGCTTTTGTCCCATTGCTAGCTGCAGGAATGATGGGTGATATACACAGGACTATATTCTCTGAAAACGAGGATTAATGTGAGCCTCCAACCCACAGACCAATGTCGTACTTGCCACCGCCATTCAAAAGACCGATCACAAAAGGAGTGAAATTTAGGGCGTCGTGTCTACGTGCATGGGCATCTTCAAAGTACTGAACACGTCTAGAAATTCCATGTAGCTAGTGTGCACCCTTCGTGATCTGCGCATGCGCACGTCTCAGTGAGCAAGCGCATGTCTGTTTACGTGGACACGTACCTGTGTCGCGAGCTGTGGAAAATACAGACGCATTAAACGCACTATCGCTACCCGGTCTGCAACAGGACCCTATCAGAGAGGGTTTGTGCCTCAGGACGACGCGTACACGCAGACGTACCTCAAGGGGGGAAAAATCGAAAGAACGGGTTACAGAATCATGAAATTCCCTCGGCTGTAGGCAGACTTCCATGTTCTGTACGTATCCTGTATTATATGATTTCGTTCGATATGTGCAGTGCGATTAAAGAGATTAACATTTACCCCGTTTGTATAGCGCATTGAGTGCTTTCACGAAGCACGACGTGAAGGAGAGCGGTCAACATCTGCGAGTGGGCTCAGTGGAAAGGACATATATGATTGAAATGCCGCCCGCCAAGTCGTTCTACAAGGAAACCTTACTCCAGTATAAAAATAGAATTGGAGGAATTTATTGGAAAGAGAGCTAATCGCGAACACTGACAGGAAGGAAGAATAAAACTAACCATTATGTTCTTCCCCATATAATTGCCACGGCTGGTAAGAATGCCCCAAGAGGCAGACTCACAACGTTCCTTGCTTCCCAATGTGCGTGTGATGTCTGTTCAATCCACCGTGGCTTTGAGCGTGTTGTATAGAGTACACTTGGTAGGAAGTGTGGATATCACTGATGCCATTGCCTTGGCAGGTTGGTATGATTATGCGAATGAAATATACTTTGAAGCTGTGAGTACGGACACCGAGCTCATGATTCTTCGTCCTACTCACTCAGGCTTGTACTGTCACACCAATGACCGCAGAAAAATGTCTAGCCACCTCCGAGCACCCTCGTAATAGGTGACCGAACCCCAATTATGGCTAACTTCGCTCTCATGCAGTTCAGGGGGCTCGACGATTCGGCTTCTACGTGGGACTTCAATATCGATGACAATTCTTTCAAAGCAACGCACGCGCCGAGGACGACGCATTGGAGTAGTTGGACGTGAAAACAACAGCGTGGTGAAAGGAGACCAGAACGGACCGCTCAACGTTCGATGCGGCCTTCCGTGTGGTCATAGTAAATTTTCAAATACCGACACCAGTCACTCAGGGGCTATTGCTTACTTAACTACAGGGGTCTGTCAAGTAACTAGTGTCCACAACGCAAACATCCCAAAGGTGAGCCTCGTTCATCTATGCAGAACCGTCGTCACAACCACAGCATATCAAGATTCTCATTAACCTCTACATCTGCCCGCAGAAACAGGAGCTCCGTCGTCCACACCTTTTCCCATTCCGCGTAAGGGTCATAAGGATCAGATCGAAGGAGCAAACACAGGTGGTCTTGCTGCGCAGTCAGGACTCCTCGACCGCTCGTGTCGAAACACCAATAGTCAACGACACCGACAGTGCATTTCCCGTATCGCGTGCATTCTATGCGTTCTCCGCCCGTTCCTTCGAATAGCTTTATAGATGGCGACGGGAGATTCACAATAAGCAGCTTCATTTGCAAGCCTCGTTTCGTCATGACGAAGTGCCTGTCACCTCTCCATATTGGCTGGTTGAGTCCAGTCCCCTTCCCCCCGGTCTCGACGCGGGCATCGCCGAGCGCCCTGTAGCAACGGGGCGACTCGGGAAGAGCGGGGCTGTCTGCAGATGGACGCCCCGCCCATGCCATGATCTCCCACTCGTCACTCCTGTCAATGATTGCCTCCATCAGTCTGTAGAAAGCGCGTCGTCCTTCCCCATACGCAATCGTCAGGCTCACGTCGAAGATCCCGATGAGACAGTATGCAATGTCCTCGATTCGAGTGGTTGTCCTGTTGGCCGCCCACATCATCTTTTGGTGAACATCGCGCGTACCGGGCCGGAAAGAACGAAGGTCGTGGTGAGGTATGCCTGATGCTTGGGAGAGTGCGTCTAGCATCCGTGTGTCTTCTTTATCGTTGACGCTACTGCTAAGAGGTATCCACCCTTTGCCATAAAACTTTATCGTCCGAGGCGCCAGAAGCTCCTGCAGGGTCCACCCACGCGTGAACCAGACGTCCTCCCCAAGGTCGTCAATCGACGTCGCCTCCGCCAAGTATGCGATACACACGTGGGCGTCACGATACCACTTGAACATGGATCGTATGGCCTCCTCAAGCTCTGCGCTACTATTCTTGTTGATGCAACACGTGTCCGTCCAAGCGAGAAGGCAACCGTATTCCTGTGCTTTACTGCAGAAGGTTACGAGCTTGTGGTATCCTGTAGGTTGGAACGACATTTGCATATCATGATAAGACGGTTCGCCTCGTTCGAGCCAGCGGTGAGATAACACGGCATATTTGAGCCTCCCTTTCACAATGGCCCGGATGGCCTCTTCCCTTGTAGGTACGGAACGACCGACAGCCTCCTCGATCGCTTTAGCTACATCAACTTCTGTGATTGCCATGATATCGCGGCGGAAGATCTTTTTCACGTCTTGGCGAGAGACAAGCTTCTTTTCTGGGACGTATACAAGGTAGGTGGGGAGCTCGTTGTTGACATAGGTGCTAAAGTATTCCATTACGTCTGGCAATCCAGGCAGTCCAGGTTCCTGTGCACACATTGAATGAGAGGAAAAACGAAAGCAAGCACGAAAGAACATGCGTCAGGAACATCTGCTGGATCCACTTGTGGGTCCCCCCATGGTCTGGGTGGTAACGTGATCCTGATACCCCTGCCGCTATTTTCAGGCTGGCAAACATTCCTTGTTCAGCGGGGGAAATATGACTTCAAGGACGGCTACGCTCACCAGAATCTGTCCTTGGGGGAACACGGTGCGGACATCTTCAATGACTTCTCGCGTTAGCCTGTGAAATTTCGCCTAGCATCCGATGTTCGATTGAGAACGTCCAAGGACAAGATGCTCGACCTGCGAACGCACCTTGATGGCGTTTTGCTCCTCCTCCGTTAACGTAGCTTCGATCACAGCGTGTACAAAATCTTGAAAAAAGTTGCCCATCGTCGTCAAAGGAAGTGTGGGGGGATCGACTTGAAACATCGGTTGCAAGGACTATTTGCCACCTTGATATATCTCAGAAGATCGTGATAGAATCACTCTTCACACGTACAGCATGGAGTGCCTCGTTCCAGATCCTGTTTGATTTCCTTGAAGAATGAACCCTTGAACCCTTGGGTCTGGGTCACACCTCACGCTGGCAATCGCCACAAGTATGCACCGCCAGGCTTCGATTAGAAGCGGAGCTGTACACGACACTCATCTACATTCTTCCAAAAACGCCGAAAGCTATCCTATCAGTGGGAGTTGGCGCCCTCGAAGTACAGCTATATTACACTGACTAGGAGAGTGAAGTCACGAACTCAGAAACTGCGTGTTGGTGAAAGGGGGATGCTTGTGCAGCATGTACGCCCAATACGACCAGGTATCGGATGCGTTGGCCTATGTAAAGCAGAGATGCCAGGATACTCGAATGAGCCTGAAAGCCTGACATGCCATCCTACCGTTGTGCTTCGAGAACCTGAATCTAAGCTAGGTGATGATACAGTGCATAAGCGTAAAGCAGACGCTGCAAACGCCCCGGGTATGCACGGGCCAGGCCTCAATTAGAATCATTAGATGCAAGCTGTACGTAGCGCCCATCCTCATTCTTCCATAATGACTGAAAACCACCACCAGCGGCCTTCTTTGTGGTGGCCTCAGAGAGGCTGGCAAGTCCTCGAGGTACAGCCTTGTCACAGCAACTAGGAGAGCGAAGGCACGAATGTGGAAACAGGGCGTTAGTGAAAGGGGCATGCTTGTGCAGCATGTACGATCGATATGATTAGGGTACCAGATGTGTTGCTGCAGAGACACCGCCAGGGCATTCGAACGAACCTGGGGGTCTGACGTCCCATCTCGACATATCTCGAGAGCCCGAATTCAAGCTAGATAATGATACAGTCCATAAAAGTACACTTTTCAGAGCAGACAAAGATCGACACTACCATCTCTCTAAGATGGCCCCTCAGATCCAACAACACAATGCAATTATGTAGTCCTAGGGCAAGCTGTGTGATAAATTCGGAATCTGGATCCGCTCTTCTTGCGTCGCATACAATATGATGAACGGATGGCCTTCCACCTTGCGCTTGATGATCACGTCGCGCAGCTGGAAGGCGTACGCCGTTCGAAGTGGCGGCATCGCCGCCACGATTGGCTTCCATGTCTCGTCGTCGTGAATCCAGGTCGCATTCCTAACTAAGGCATCGAATACTGTACCAGGCACGTCAATGGCGAGCATCGGCACGCCGTTAGTGATGGCCGTCTTGAGATGCGTCCCGCGTTCGTACGCTGGCAACGATGAATAAGACGACGTGTGTCATGTGTGCAGAATCGCACGCACTTCTGTCCAGCAAGATCTGTTTCACCTGCTTTCGCTGCTTCTTGGTATCCACGGGGAGTAAGAGTTGAATCTCACTACCCCCACCCGACGTGTCTTTACCACTGATGGCGGCAGGCGCGGCACTTGGATAACCAGCGGTTCCCGATGTAGACGAATCGATGCGCTTCTGTTCTACGATTTGGTGGTGCAACCATCCCACGAGGTCCTGTCGTGTGATTAGCTATTTCTCAGCACGGAAGCCAAATTGGTCACCAGGGTCTCTTGCTTTCATATTCCGTGCTCCTGAGCACGTTCGGGCTCTTGACCTTGGAACACGACTTTTGTCCCATGACTGGCTGTAGGAATGATGGGTGATATACATAGGGCTATATTCTCTGAAAATGAGGATTAATGTGAGCCTCCAACCAACAGATCAACATCGCACTTGCCACCGCCATTCAAAGGACCGGTCAACTGTCTCAAAAAGTGAAATTTAGGGTGTCATGTCTACGTGCATGGGCATCTTCAAAGCATTGAACACGTCTAGAAATTCCATGTGGCTAGTGTGCACCCTTCATGGTCTGCGCATGTGCACGTCTCAGTGAACAAGCGCATGTCTGTTTACGTGGGTACGTACCTGTGTCGCGAGCTGTGGAAAATACAGACACATTGAATGCGCTGGCCATCGCTACCCAGTCCGCAACAGGATCCTATCAGGGAGGGTTTGTGCCTCGGGACGACGCGTACATGCAGACGTACCTCAAGGGGAGAAAATCGAAAGGATGGGTTACAGAATCATGAAATTCCCTCGGCTGTAGGCAGACTTCCATGTTCTGTACGTATCCTGTATTATATGATTTCGTTCGATATGTGCAGTGCGATTAAAGAGGTTAACATTTACCCCGTTTGTATAGAGCATTGAGTGCTTTCACGAAGCACGACGTGAAGGAGAACGGTCAATATCTGCGAGTGGGCTCAGTGGAATGGACATACTATGATCGAAATGCCGCTCGCCAAGTCGTTCTACAAGGAAACCTTGCTCCAGTATAAAAACAGAATTGGAGGAATCTACTGAAAAGAGAGCTAATCACGAATACTGACAGGAAGGAAGAATAAGACTAACCACTATGCTCTTCCCCATATAATTCACGGCTGGTAAGCATGCCCCAGGAGGCAGACTCACAACGTTCCTTGCTTCCCAATGTGCGTGTGATGTCTGTTCAATCCACCGTGACTTTGAGCGTGTTGTATATAGAGTACACTTGGGAGGAAAGTGTGGATATCGCTGATGCCATTGCCTTGGCAGGTTGGTATGATTATGCGAATGAAATATAATTTGAAGCTGTGAGTGCGGACACCAAGCTCATGATTCTTCGTCCTACTCACTTGTACTGTCACACCAATAACCGCAGAAAAATGTCTAGCCACCTCCGAGCACCCTCGTAATAGGTGACCGAACCCAAATTATAGCTAACTTC
>JBBPMZ010000714.1:0-11067 GCA_038090575.1 Tylopilus cf. pernanus | reverse complement strand
GTAAGTAAAGCACGGTGACTGTCATGCCCTCACTAAATTGCATCCTAGGTCCATTGGTTTGAGAGGGGCGATGTGCGAAACCTGTTAGCCTCTGCGCTTCGGGACGCAGACTCCCCCGGGAACTTCGGTCTCCGAGAAGTTTACCAGACGGATGAAGGGTTCTGGAGCTGGCGGCCACTACGAGCTCGGGGGAACGCCGCAGTATCTGCAATATCTTATGTTCTCGCATCTGTAAGTACCTGCACACATGTAATTATATGCTAATCTTCGGATTCCAGATAGTTGTATCTATGCGCATGGATTTCTTGCAAGAGCAAAGGTTGGACCAGCAAGCAGCATGCCCCCGGAGACGTAGCGCAGTCCAGAAGGAGCAGATAAGAATTTATCGTTTCCTTAGCAATATCCTTGCCCTCACAGTTCCTGATCTTACTGCAGCCGAGTCTTTACGTGCTCGCACTGCACTAATCCAACTACTTGAGGAGCTTGGGTTTTCTTATGCATCGGAGTAGATCTGTCAGTGCGCGCTGGGGCACGGACTTGGAAAATTTTCGTACATAGTACTTGTTTCGGAATGTCGTCGACACGCGTTAGTTTTTCCACTGGCAAACCATCAATATCGATCCACTTTATCGAATTCGATGAGCTCAAGTCTCAGTCCGAAGCATGCCGTGGCACAGCGCAAGCCTGGCATCCAACCACTGTTCCCTGCCTTGAGCACCAGTTCTCCTCGCCTCCCTTTTCCTTTTCCTCGTCCTATGAAATGTGACGGCGACTTTGTGTCAGCCGAAACCGAGGTCTTGAATGAGGCCAAGACCGGACTCAAGTTGGTAAGTCTTTCACACTTCAGAAAGATTATACACATTGTTTCTTCCTGCCAACAGATTTTACCCAGGGATCCAAGCCCTTCCCCTCACGAGCGATCCGCCATCCTGAGGGACGCACTGGAGAGAAAAAAGGCTGCCATGTTCCTTCTCGCCGAAGCACAATGCGATATCGAAATACAAGCATCCTACATGATCGAGGAGATGGGTCTCGACGAGACCCTTCGCTTCTGTGAAGCACACTACGCCATTGGGGACGATTATACTGCTGTGGGCAAATTCATCACCGCCATGTCCCGCCTCACCATTAGTCCTGCAGTCAACAGACAAGATCCAGTAGGTCGTCCCCTTTGATTATTGTACCTAACGTCTCATTATCATTTAGAAACATACATGCGGTTCATCAACGTCGTGAACATTATGTCCTCATCCCCTGGAGACTTGTTTTTGTCGTCAACCTCCCTCCCCCGCTGTTGGCAACATCGAGCGCGCACTCTCCATTGCACCGGTCTGTTGCCGTTGCCACTCATTCTCACTGTTCAATCCATGGCCCCAAATCAGTGAACCTCGGCTGCATGCAGCCACTATATTTTATTTTAATTACCGCCTCGTGGGAGTGAGGCATCCGCTTCAGCCAATTATTTATTCGTATTCGATTGATGCACTGCTTTTTATTTTTTTTATTTACTTTGCTACTCAAGTGTGGAGTGGGCACAAAGTTCGCTATCACCGTGGGTACCTGCAGTCTAAGGTGCGAAAATATGGCTGGCTTGAACTTCGTACTACCGTAGTGTTCTGGCGGAAACCCGACTATGCCTATAACTTCATGTCAGACACCTTCTCACAAACATGCATCTGTGGACGTATTTTCACTGACGTTGGTGCTTTCAGTCGACACGAGAAGGGATGCAACAGGGGTAAAAAACGTTTGTCGAGCGCCCTTGAGAGGGCCAAGGCGATCTACCAAAAGAAAAGAAGACGATTGCATGATCATGGGGGTGGTTTGGACCAGGAAGACGTGGACGCCGCTAAGGAACCTGCAGACAATTCTCTCCGCACATCTCCGGGGGGTGGTTCGGTATGTACTATACAGGCTTGCAACCTCCACCGTATTCAATGTACTGCCATTATTTCAAGGATAATTCAGCCCCCACCATGCACGCTGCGCCTGAGCTTCCACCTGACGATGATGCGCAGTCTTTGGCACGGCGCAGGACCCGCAGACTGAACCGTCGACTACCCCTACGTTTCAGGGATTCGCTCCCAGAGCCTCCGATGCCTCTTCCTCCGGCACAGGATCACTCACAAGCACTCACCTCTACGTCATCTGCTCCTTCGGTACAAAACTGCATCCAGTCAGTTCGGTCATCCCTCCGCCAAGTCTTCAAAACTCAGCTAAACAAATTTGGTCTATGCCGCGTCTACCATACCACTCACCTTCCCACTCACGACCCTGACGATGTGTACGCGACGGAGCATCAGCCCACAGCGCCCGCGGTCTATCATGGCTCTGGAAACCCTTATTGCCCCTATCCAAATCAAAACTCTTTCCGCCTCGGGGAGTGGTACTGGAATCAGGGCGCACGTAACTCTAAGGAGAGTTTTAAGAAGCTCCTGGACATCGTAGGGAATCCCGAGTATCGCCCAGAAGATATTCGGAACACCAATTGGCTGGCGATTGATCGCGCACTAGGTGGAAGTAGTCAAGAAGGTTGTGACACAGAGTGGCTGGACGAAGATGATAACTGGCGACGTACGCCCATCTCTATTTCTGTTCCGTTTCATCGCCGCTGTCAACATCCTGGCCCCCAAAATCACACTGTCGGGGACTTTCATCATCGATCTCTCGTGTCAATCATTCGAGAGAAACTTACCGCTCCAGAACACGATCGAGTGTTTCATTACGAACCTTATGAACTGCGATGGCAGCCGCCGCATATGAAGGAGGATGTTCGAGTCCACGGAGACCTTTTCACTTCGGATGCTTTTATCCAAGCTCATGAGCAGCTGCAAGACTCTCCACCCGAGCCCGGATGCGATCTGCCCAGAGTCGTTGCTGGGCTCATGTTCTGGTCGGATTCAACGCAACTATCGTCCTTCGGCAACGCAAAACTCTGGCCACTCTATCTTTATTTCGGCAACGAATCCAAGTATCACCGTTGTCAGCCAGCCAGTAATCTTTGCACGCATGCAGCCTACTTTCAAACTGTTTGTCCATTGCCCCATTAGTAACCCATCGTGTTCGACTCACACTTTTCCCAGTTGCCAGATGATTTCAAGGATTTTGCAGCGCGTTATGCCGGAGACAAGTGTCCCAGTGATTCTTTCTTTGCGCACTGCAATCGTGAACTTTTCCATGAACAGTGGAAAGTGTTACTCAATGATGAGTTCCTTGACGCCTATGAGCATGGCATTGTAATCACGTGCTGTGATGGAATCAAACGACGCTTCTACCCTCGAATATTCACCTACTCTGCAGACTACCCAGAAAAGTGAGTCATGTGAATCTTTAGTCGCTCGCCTCAGCGTAAACCCACCGCAGAATTTTAATAGCATGCATACGTAACCTTGGGACTTGCCTGTGCCCACGCTGCCTGATCCCAAAGGGCCATGTTCAGAACCTTGCCACTGAGCAGGATTATCTCCAACGAAAGCTCCTTGCACGTACTGATTCTGCGGAGCGCCAAGCAAAAGTGGCCAAGGCCCGTGAGCTCATATACGGCAGAAATTATGCAGTGGACACAGCGCAAGTTGAAGTGCTGCTCAAGCCGCAGTCACTCGTCCCCACATTCGTAGGTTCTTTAGTCTGGTTCATTTTAACTAAGCTGAGTAATTTCAGAATGCTTTCTCGGAAAGACTCCGTCATACCGGGTTCGATTTTTTCTGCATGCTTGTAGTTGATCTCCTGCATGAGTTTGAGCTGGGCGTTTGGAAGGCCATATTCATACATCTTCTTCGCATACTGGACAGCTTGAAAATAAGTATGATTCACGAACTTGATAGACGGTGAGGCTGTAGTTTCTCATTAGAAATCACTTATTGATATGACACAAAGATTTCGTCAGGTGCCCACCTTTGGACGTGATACGATAAGGCGATTCTCGAGAAATACTTCCGAGATGAAAAAGATGGCTGCGCGCGACTTCGAGGATATTTTACAGGTATGGTTCACGACCGCTTGTTGTGAGCGAGATGGCCCATCAAAACCTTTGGTAGTGTGCCATTCCGACGTTCGAGGGCCTCGTTCCCGATCCCCACGGCGAGAGGATATCGCAGCTCCTGTTTTTATTGTGTCATTGGCACGCGCTTGCAAAGCTGCGCATGCACACCGATGAAACCTTGAAGATCTTGGACGGGGTGACAGAGAGGTTGGCGAGCCAACTACGCACCTTTGTGGCCGAGACGTGCCCAGAATTTTCCACTAAAGAATTGCGCCGCGAGGTTGAGGCACGCCAACGACGCGAAACGAAGGAGCAATTGTCGAAAAATGGTGTCCGACCAGTAAACCCCACTGACCGTCCTCGTACCAGTACGCAGCGTCCCAAAACCCTTAACTTACAAACTTATAAGTTACACGCCCTTGGAGACTACACCAGTCAGATTCGCCTTTTCGGAACGACCGATTCGTACTCAACACAACTGGTGAGGTGTACTGCTTCTCATCCTTCACTGAATTCATTTCATCTCTTCAATCCTTTCCTACAGGGTGAACAAGAGCATCGTGTTGGCAAGGGGAGATATACTCGAACCAGTCGAAAGCATTACATCGCGCAGCTGGCGAGCATTGACCGTCGTCAGGCCCGTATACGTCGCATCTCCGCACGCATCTCCGCACGCATTACAACTTCGCAGGAGCAAGTATCCAACACACCGGACGAACACCATCACATCGGGAAAGCACAAAACTATCCAGAGGATCTTATGGCTTTTGTCCGACGCCACACCGACGATCCCGCTGTGGATGTAAGTTTCCCGATTCCAGCTGACAGATGCCTCACAAAATATCAACAGAATTTTGTCCTGAAGCTGAAAGCTCACCTGTTACCTCGTATCAGGGCCATTCATGGAGTCGAATTGACCACGGACTCGGAATCCCCGGCTGCACCTCAAGATCTATCAGATATAATGATACTAAATCAAGTCGTCCTCAAGCAAAATCGTTTCTACCGCCACAACTTGATGCGTCTCAACTACACTACCTATGACGTTCGGCGTGCACAAGATGTAGTGAATCCAAACACCGAGCATCGCGATATCATGATGCTGTCTGGTTCCTCGTCTCATCCTTTTTGTTATGCCCGGGTTATCGGTATCTTCCATGCAAACGTTATCTATACCGGTCCTGGTCTCCTCGACTATCAGCCTCGGCGGCTAGAGTTCCTATGGGTCCGATGGTTTGAACTAATCGGACGACCTTCAGATGGGTATGACCTTGCGCTTGACGCTCTACGTTTCGTTCCCATGATGAAAGACGAAGCATTTGACTTTGTTGATCCTGCTGATGTAATCCGAAGTTGCCATCTCATTCCGGCGTTCGCCACGGGAATGCTTCACCCTGATGGTGTTGCTATGTCTTGCTGTGCGCAAGACGGCGTCGACTGGAAAAAATATTATATCAACAGGCAAGCGATCTTTAGTTTGTTGAAACTAATCAAACTTAAATGCGAGACAGGTTTGTTGACCGAGACATGGCACTTAGGTACCACTGGGGCCTCGGGATAGGTCATATATATGCCCATCATGTGCCGTGTGGCAACGTCGGCCTCAGACCCACTACGCGGTTGGATGAAAGTTGCGAAGGCACGAACGTGCATTTAAAGTCGAACAGCAACAGATTGGACACTACGATGTATCCAGGGAGCAATACTACACACGGGAACAGTGTTGACGGTGACTTGGATGAAGCTACTGAATTAATGCTAGTGGATCGTGAGACAGTCGATTGGGAAGAAAGCTCAGACGGCGAGGAGATTGAGATGGACTCAGACACCGTGGACGTGTACGACGAGTTAGGTAGTGATCCGGAATGGATTGAGACGGAGGACTGAATTACAACCAACTTGACATTCTGATCCTTTCTTTTTTCCAAAATGTTGTCCTTCTCCCTTAAAGTAGCTACCACGCATCCAATGGTCCTGAATTCGAGTTGGATTACCTAAACCATCACACGCTGGCATGCAAGAAGCCGAGAAACAAGGTTAATAGCCTGGGGATCGTGACATATGGATTCTCGAGTGCTCATAGTACGTATAGACACTTGTTGTGTAATACGATGCACCCCAACCAACGTGGACCTTGTAAATGCTTTGGCGCTATTTGGTGTATTTATCAGCGTGGGTAAGCTCGACCTATCCCGGATTTGTGTCCGTCTCATGCTGAGCTAGTTTGTGCCTCTAATATGCCCTCCTCGCTACTATCTCTGTTGCTCATCCGTTGACTTGCACAGCAAGTCTTCTTTGAATCTCTTTTCGGAACCCGAGCCTAGTTGGAATCGTTTGGCTGGCTTCACTCCCTTAGATTAATATCCAGACTTGGAGGTTGTATTTTACCAAAGGACAATGAACGTATGTCACTCGCTGATGCCCCTGATCTATAGATGTTTGACTCATTGGAATCTTCCGAACTCTGACAGCCAGCAACGAAACCGCTTTTGTTCAAGGGTACAACCATCGTGCATCACTTGACGTCTCGTGTATTCTGGCAGGTCTGCCGTCGGACATATTCGCGGGTCAGATCATTACATCTTTAATTGTGCTGGTCTTTGTTGTCGTTTTCTTATTCGCCAGCGGATACCACAGAACGTAAGCCCTGACGTTTGAGAGGACAGGATTATCGGAATGCCGTCTCAAGACTTCACTATCCTTCACTGACCGCCCTCGTGCCTCCCTCGTGTAAGTTCACTCTCTCGGTCCTCAGCGACGAGAATCACTTTTTGATGCAGAGCCCAAGGCACGTCGTCAAGGCAAGCACTGGCCTCCTTATCCCGCAGAGTCCTCGCTTCGAAGCTCTTTAGCATCGCTTGGAAGATGCAAACGCTTAGAACCTTTGCGGCATCCCGTTCGTCAACCTCTGAGTACCCACATAGAGCCCCGTTTGGTAGCGGTGTTGCTACTGGCTCTACGACCACCGGAGAATTCCGGTTCGCGGATTGAGCCAAGTAAAGGACAGGAAAGGAGAAGGAAGAGGGTGTATAGTCAGCACTGACTGGACGTCCGGCCCGGGAGGTGTATGTGCAGGCGTGGGCATTTACAACGACAGGCTCGGAGATGCCCGATACTTACATTTATATTAGGAAACACAGCTCTGGGTCTCATAACCCACCATTTCATTCCAACTTTGTTCCCCTAAACCATGCCATGTACAAGCATTCGAGGCCCTTCCTTGGGCATCAGTCCTCGTCCCCCTCCCTTTCCTTCGCGTTATGTTAAATGTGATGGCGACTTCATGTCAGCCACCAAAAGCCCGAGAGAGGTCTCGCATGAGGCCAAGACCGGCCTCAAGTTAGTGAGTCTTTCACACTTCAAATCTATGAAAAAGATTATATATACTGTTTCTTCCTATCAACAGATTCTACCCAGGAGTGCAAGCCCGAATTTCCCTCCTGAGCGATCTGTCACCCTGAGGGACGCACTGGAGAGGAAGAAGGCCGCCATGTTCCTTCTCGCTGAAGCACAAAGTGATGTCGAAATTCAAGCATCGTACATGATCGAGGAGATGGGACTTGACGAGACCCTTCGCTTCTGCAAAGCACACTATGACATTGGGGATGATTACACTGCTATCGGCAAATTCATCACCGCCGCATCCCGTCTCACCATTAGTCCTGCAGTCAACAGATAAGAACTGGTAAGTTGTCCTGTTTCACTGCTATCCGTCCAATGTCTCATTATTTTGCTATTCTGCAGTGTGTATGACATGCTCGAATATCGAGAGTTCGCAGGGTCTCGTACATAAGCATTAGTGCATTGTAGATCTTCGACACATACGGTTGTTGTACTTCACTATTTAATTACTATGTACTTTGCCTTGTTTCCGAAGTATTTGCAAACCCAAGAGCGAGTGAGTTCTCCTTCCGCTGGCCATGATAGGCTTCCAGCGCAATTGATTGGATATTTCCGTGAGTCCGCGTCCGAGTCGAACTAACAGCTTCAATGCTTACACTAGTACTGTCCCGGAGGGTGGGAATTCGGGAGGGTGGGAATTCAGGAGGGTGGGGAATTCAACGTCAACGGATACTCCTGGGTGTGAAACTGCATCGCACATGAGCGGCATTCACACGGGTAAGCTCCTTGAGCCTATCGCAAGGTTCACAAAAAGTTTTTCGTGACCTCTGCGTAGTGGTATAAAGGCATGATGAAGCATTGGACTACAAACACAGTTCCCTCAGTGAGCTGTTCCGAACTTACCTTTTCTGCTTACACTTTATGCCAAGCAACATGTCAGCCAGCGACCAGGCAGGGCTCAAGCGCATGCATCCAAATGCCCTGGAGTTGGGTCCCAGGAAGAGACCGTCAGTCTTCTTCTTCAGTACTGGTATGCACGAGTGGGGCTGATTTCTTGCTAGCACCACGCAGGATCCTTTGGTGCACCACGGGCGTCATTTTGGCAGAGCAGTGCATACGTTTTGCAATGTTCAAACTCTCCTCACTAATGGTATTGTAATGATGGGGGAACGTTCTGACGAAAGCCCGGAATCGATGACTGTTCAGTGAGTTTACATTCTTTAAGTCTGGAAGTTCATACTCAAATTATTGTGTGTCCAGCGAACGAAGAGAGTACGCGATCTTTCGAGAACTCTTGAGGATAGTGCCTGGCTTGGAGGCAAGGCTCATGGAATCATCCGAGGAGGACGTGATTCACATAGCAGATCTGGTGCGTTGTGAGCGTGTGCACGTCAGAGAAGGGCTTACTTTAATTCCAACAGGTCCAAAAAGGCGCTAATGGCGCAAGGGCCGATGATACAAAGGGTATGAAAAGTGCGATTATTGATTGGATCACACCTAAAGGTCAAACCCTCACCCCACACATCCCTCGCAATGTGAAATCTGGTCGCGGTTTCAACCATGAGCGAACAGGGGCGCTTCTCTGCCCTGCCGGACTAGATTGGGCCAACTTGGAGTACGTGTTCATACACTGTAATTAGTATCCGAACTTGATATACTCAATTGTTCGACAGCATCAAGGGAAAGCTGGTCAGTGGGCAAATACAGGTCTCTGGCGATCAATGGCCGGTCTTCTTATATGCAAACTACACCTATGACGCTGAGGATCCATGGAACGGACTGTTGAGGAGTGGTCTTCTTGTTTCTGTGAGCGTCCCCCCACAACCTCCACATTGCGCGATGCTTACTTCCAGGTCAAGGCATTTAAACACATCTTCACATCTCCGAGTTCCGTAGATCAAGAACCCAAGGCCACTCGATCTGGGAATGCTCGCATTCACGGCATGCGCTCCGTGACAAAGGCTTCTGTGGCATACGTTGCTACCCAGGTGAGTACATTTTTCGTTAAAAGAACTTGCGCTTATTCTTTCCAAGGCGCGCTTTGCTCTGAGCTCTGCACAAGTCTTCTCCCGCACGGATTTGATCACCGACTCCGAACGCTTCTACAATTCCATCAAGGAGTTGCTCGATGATCCCGATGAGAAAGAGGAGGTTGATCAGCTTCTGATTTGGTGGAATCGGTGAGTTTTCGGCCTATTTTGTGACTTCGCTCCTGATCACCACGATTAGTCAAGTGTTTCCGCTCTATTCTGAAACTGAGCGGTTGCCTTCCAGGAACAGTGCATTGGCAAGGATTAGGGCGAAGAGAGCGGAGCACAATGAATTGTTGACGAATGTGACGACATAGTATATCATCATCTCCTCTTAGTACTTCTCTACAATCATGTGAACTTCAATGTTGTAATGAGCACTGTTATATGGATATTCATTGTACCATGACAAGTCGAGAATAAAACACAATTATCCTGCTGTCATCAAATTTTAGGGCCTGTCACACTAGGCTACTACCATACTGTCAAGTAGGGTCATTGAAGCCATCCACTACAGACTTGGGGATAATGCAAACTCATAATCACCTTGCTGCTGCTGAAAGGATCTATCACACTGGGTCACTATTCCATAAGCTATCACACCATCAGGCATGATCATTAGAGGCCCATCATAGGCTTGGAGACAGGGCAAGTCATCCA
Source organism: Tylopilus cf. pernanus (assembly GCA_038090575.1). Taxonomy (NCBI): domain Eukaryota; kingdom Fungi; phylum Basidiomycota; class Agaricomycetes; order Boletales; family Boletaceae; genus Tylopilus; species Tylopilus cf. pernanus. The sequence continues at coordinate 1,053 of JBBPMZ010000714.1, read as the reverse complement.
GCCACTGTTGAAATGATCTGTCATGCTTGGTTACTACTTCATGAGCTGCCATGCTGTCAGGTATGTCCATTGAAGCCATTCACCACAGACTCAGACCATGGACACTGTACTGTTAAGTATGACCATCAGAGTCATCCATCACAGACTTAGAGGCAGGGTAACTTGAAGTTCATAACCATCCCACCACTATCAAAAGGATCTGTAATACTACACTGTTCCATTAGTTGTCATACTGTCAAGGACAACCACTGGAGCCATCCTGCCACTGTTGGAAGGAACTGCCATGGTGTGTTGCTATTGTATGGGCTGCCACATTATTGAGTATGACTATTAGTAGAGTTGCCCATCACAGATTGGAGACAAGGCAACCTTGGGACATTCTGCTGCCATAGAAAAGATCTGTCATGCTAGGTTATCATTTTCATAAGTCATCACACTGTCAAGTGTGGTGATAGGAACCACCTCATCACAGACTTGGAGACAAGGATTGTTCTGTCATATAATGTGATTCTGCTGCTGCTGAAAAGATATTCCATAGTGTGTCTAGTTTTCATTCACAGCCAACAAGTCATGAGTTATCATCTCTATGCCACTTATGACCAACTGCAATGTTGTGATCAAAGCTCAGAATTGTCACAAATTGTAAATACTCACCTCATTGCTTGTATTTGTGACCATTTCTTGCACTATAACAATCAATGCTATTATTAGAGCATGCATGTAACCTCTGCCATTGTGTATAATGTTAGATACTTTTGGCATATGCTTGTCAGTTTCCTAGGAAGTCTGTCTGAGTGATCATGTCCATAAATTAATACAGAGATTATCATTTATGTAGTGTCCCAGCTGGTAGACAATGTCTATCATAGATGATAGGGATGACTAGGCCATGCCCAGCTTGATTGAGTAAGCTATGCTCTACCACCCTACCCAGCATATATAAGATTATCTCATGTGGTTTATCAGAATGATATTTGTGGCAGACATTCTATTGTTGATAAGTTTAGATAGTGTTATATAATTCTATCTACAAAGCTCATAGGTTTCCTGATG
>JBBPMZ010000713.1:0-11069 GCA_038090575.1 Tylopilus cf. pernanus | reverse complement strand
CATCAGCAAACCACCTTTTTGTCTCCAGGCCCTACAGCCTCTGCAGACCACCTACAGCCTCTACAGACCATCTACAGCCCTCACAGACCCCACAGGCCCAACAGGCCCAACAGATACTCTCTTCAACAAGTTGTTGTGATGCATTTACTACAAATGTTTGCTCACTGGCACTTTGTACACCTCTTATTACATTTTTGGTGCTAGTACACTGTTCAAGTTTGGTACTATGTTTACACTTTAAGGTGCACTTCAAGTTTTACTACTATTACTACACTTTTAGGTATACTTTTACATGCTAGTACACTGGTACTTTGTGACTCGGATGTGACTGTACTATGCTGCCCGTGTGACATCACTGGCACTCAGTTTATTTTCAGTTTACACTCAGGCTGGCACTCAGGCTCAAACCTCGATCTCAGGCAAGTTGCCACCTGACTCAGATCCACAAAGTTGATCAGATTAATTCTATACTTTTGCATGTTATAGTAGCACAACCATATGAACCAAAATTAATCAGTGCTTGAGATTCGAAAGTAGTAGTACATAAATGACAGATTCGGAATCAGCCTAGTATCAACTCCCCACTCGACGTCTCTTGAACTTGCGAACATAGGTTGCATCGGGAATCGTCCCATCAACCCCAACCGGACTCGGAGAGGTATCGGTGGTTTCGTCCTCGCCACACAAGTTGTTGAATGCTTCCTGAAGCAGACCGCGCACCTCGACGTATGAAACCTGAGTCTGCTGCACATATGCGCCGCGTATCATATTCCTCCATTTCGTCAGTAACCCAAAGATCGGCTGAAAGTACGGATGTAAGTCAGCCAGCATGACTTCATCCCCTGGTTGATTGATAAAATCCGATTTCGCCAATTTCGAAACCAAAAAATCTTGGTCGAAGGCACGCTCTGCCCAGTTGTAGCAGAACGTTTGCTTGAAAGTTCGATCTTGGCGGGGGGTATTGTTCGGTCCTCCATAGAGGCAGCAGATCCAAACTAAGACGTAGAATAACGATTCCATATCGTCTTCAGTGGTCTGGTCTATGACTTTAAAATTATTTGGATTTCGTGAATTCTCTTCAATAATACGGAGGATCCGGAAAGACAAGAACGGTAACGTTCCCTGTAATTGTTTGGCATCAGATAAAAATATATATCTTTGGATCGTGACCCACTGTGCCAACAGAGCTGGTTGTACTCCTATCAAGCAGCTTAGCATAGTCGAAATCGACAATCCAGCCCCTCCTAGATTGCTCTTGCGTTGACGGTAGCGAAATGGCAAATTTTCCAGCCGAGGCGACAGCGACGGGAGTAGATTGAACGGCCTCAGTGGTAACGGATGGGGAGGTAACAAGAGGGGCAGAAACGGAGAATGCGCCGGCCATGCTGGATGAAGGATGAGTGCCGTCAACACAACTCATATTGGGTGCAATCATGAGGTTATTTATACTCATATCTTGATGTAGGACGCCAGCATCAGTCATCAACTTGTGCGCTACAATCGAAATCGGCATAAATGAATGATATTAACTGCAACACTTACTGTCCGAGATAGTGAGGAATGACCAGATGAGCTCTTTGAGTGACGAGAAGGTGTATATAGGTTGTGCAAACGGGGTCATCAAGATTCTACGATGAACTCGACCATTTCCGATGCTCAGAAGGATCTGTTCGGGCAATTTTGACGCATAGTCGACGCGCGCATCGAGCGTGTTCTGGGCAAACCCGGAGTCTTCTACGTTGTCAGTACCACTGTTTTCATCACCGACGGTCCAAGCAAGGACAACTTTAGGGACGCCTGGCACATCCTTGAGTCTCTCGAGCATGTCGGTTTCATGGTTGATGGACGCAGCGTCCACCCAATAGTCTTTGAGAGCGTATTCTTGCAGCGTTTCCGGATCTCGGACATGATAACACACTGTCCCACGTCCAACCATGCCGTCGCTCGTCCATACAATGTTCAGGATGTCCAGTCTTTTATTCCCAGGGATAATCACCCACCCGATCACGATTCGAGTACTCTGTCGCGACTCGGGGAGCGGGACCTGCTCCACCGCTAAAGTGTTGCGCATCGTGGGAGGGGGGGGGTTGGCCCGCTGTTGCTGATCCAGAAGGTCCTCGTTGATGTGAATTGTGGGGTCAAAACCGAGGTGCGTGTCATCACTGTAGGCTAATGCGGCGATGATTCCAACAAGCTTTTTGGGTTGTAAATTGATGTCGGCGGGATTAGAGATAATAGACCCAGTACGATCATAGTAATGCACCCGAAGGTCGTTTCTGGACAGGGAAAGGCCGAGGACGAAGGTTCGCCAAGGCTGGCGGCGAAGTATAAGATAGGACTTCATGTGCATCTGACGTACTATACTCGCAGATAACATGAAATCTTGCTCTGTATACTCTAGTATCGCGATAACCTTCCGCCACGTGATCTGGGATGATGTAATGCCGCCGTCGATCACGACGCCGTCCGGTTTCCGCCTGAAACCGTCATCAGGTATCGGAAGTGTTGCAAATGAGGAGCAGAACTGGCGTCGGCGCGAGTTTTGTGGAGTAAATCCGAATGTAGTCGATAATACGGTAGCAATGGCGTTGAACAGCCGGGCGAATTGAGTTTCTATGGAAGCAGCGGGAGACTTGGAGGGGAGTGATGCAATACTGGAGCTCAGCGAAGAGACCGAGGGGACATACGTAGGATCTCGAACTTCTGAATCAGATGAGGGGATTTCCGATTGTTCGTCATCCCCGCTGATCTCTCCGTCCAAGTGAACAGCCTCGGTCATGGTTTGGACCTGTCTAGCGCTCAGCGCCGCTCGGATCGCTGCAAGGCGTTCAGCCTCCTCTCCCGTCCGCGATTCCGGGACTATCTCGGGTTTGTCTGTTGCAGCACCAGTCTGAGAATTACTCCCTGCCTCTATAGGCCCATCGATATGGTCTCCAGCGCGAGGATATGCTAGTGCTTCCATGCACCAACCATTTTTCCCAAAAAGAGGTAAGTGCGGCGACTCAGAAACGCTGGCTGGGCCAGTAGGCAACCACGGGCTATTGCGACCATAAGAGTAAGCGTAAATGAATTTACGTGCTTCGAATTTGTTCGAGGCCCATGGTGGTATGAGCCTTCGTAAAAGGGATGAGGACTTGGTGACGAAACTCTCGTCAATGATGCGGTTCTTGAGGTCCCTGGCTAGTAGCCGATCCATAACATCCCGCCCTCGGAGACCGGCCCCTCCATCCGGAGTAGCAGTGGAACCTAATTTGGAATATCGCCCATCGGTAGAACCGGTGGAAACGTCCATGGAAGACGACTTCTGAAAGTCTGTGAGAACAAAGTATGGGTTGGAAATGCGTAATTCAGCAGTCTTGCGACTCGGTTGAGCGCTAGCATGAAGTCCAGGTCTACTGGACAGTTCGTAGTTGTCAGAACACGCGGCTGACGTCGAGTTATGGCTCGAATAACACTAACAGCGTCGGATCTGGAGGGTTACGAGCGTCAGCCGGAGCGTCAAAGGGCAAACCGATTAATACGATTGCAAATACATACATTTAAGACCGTATCAACGGCTCAACTAGTAAGATAGCGGGGACAAAAGTTCAATGACAAAGGCGGCTGGACGTAGCATCGTGGGAAAATAACCTGAATTGTGTGTCACGGTCAACATAGGATGTAACACACTACTAGTACAATTAGGTACGTAATGAGATTCGCAGGGATGGGAGGGTACTGTGTCTATCCGCCTATCGAGTAGGTGCACTAGGTAGTAAGCTCTTAGGATAATGAGTTCCTGGCGCGTAAAAAACATCAAGGAAATCGGTTCAAATGACTGGAACTCATATCTATGCGGTTTTCGAAGAGGGGGCCACGCCAGAATGTTTCGTATAAAAACCTCGCAACGCAGCTATCCTGTGATGCCACGAGACAGTTACGATCAAACCAAGGACACACAACATAGAACTGCGCTCAGGGATGGTCCAGTAATACATATTTCGTGCGAGCATAGACGGCGCAAGCAAGTGCAACACCGGGGCAAACAAACCATCAGTATACCTCCTACATTAACACGTATCAAACCCACCGCGCCGTTTGTCCATCTGACAAGCGTAAACAGAAACTTCTGGTCAAAATATCGGAAATACTCCATTGTATGAAACCTACCTCGCGTCAACCTCTGTCTAGTCACCATCTTCAAAGATATCTAGATCCGATTCCAGGACACAATGCCCCACGACCATATTGTGCCTCTCCTGGTCGCAAGGGCATCCGGACAAAATTCTATCCTTGATGGATTGATGTCGCAACCAGGGCGATTGCACAGCGCAGCGCAAGAGATAGGATCCACGTTGCCATGTTCGTCGATGCTCGAGGGGTTCTTGGGCATGACAAGTTCCCCCTCTGTGACGGTCATTTCACCAATATGCGTTGATGTCTCTGCAGCGATGTTAGCTACTCTAAAACACAATAGAATGCTAGCAATGCAGATTTCCCGCTCGTGGTGGACTAGAGATCAGCGTCAACTCACTATCAAGGAGCGCATCAATATCTTTGAGTTCAAAGTTGTGATCCTCGATCCCAGATCTAGGATAACGTCTCCATCGACTACCGTAACCAGCTTATCGTTTGGGCTTTGGCTGACGTTCACGCCGGAATTACCATTCTTGACGCTCCCATTTTTCTTGCCCTTCCCGTTATCCTTGGACTTTTGCTTATCCTCAGCCACCTCGTTCCACTTGAACGAGCTACTCTCAATTGCAAGACATTTATCGGTAACGAGGGAATCCGTAGGCACTCGAGCACGCTTCATAGACGGCACCTGCTCAGTTGCTTCCTCTTTGAGATACGTCTCAGTGTGACGCCAGTCTGAATATATGTAAATAGAGTGTACGATGAGAAGCGGATGAGATGAGTTACCTGTGGTTAATCTGAACTATTCAAGCGTGAATGATGTTCAACGACTGACCGCTGGAGATTAATATGGTCGGAGGTGGTAAACTAAATCAAATGTCTTCGCACTGAATCCTGTTGAATAGCGTGATCAACGTGAGTACGATGGAGCTGGTTAGCTGGTTGCATTGATATACGTACACAAAGGGTAAGATCAAAGAGACGAGTGTGGCGGCCGAGTTCCAGGTGTCGGTGAATACGATTCAGTTGAGGTGGGCTGGAGTAGTACATCAAATTGAAATATTATTCGGGTGATGGATGAGAGTACCGCGAGGGAACGTGACTAACCCAATTCATTTCGAATCTGCTCATCCATCGCTCGATCAATCCATCGTTCTTCCCATACATTCATCGCGCGACACTTTGTGGCGTAATTATTCGATGGCCATCCGATGAGTACAACAGTGAATCCTGCAAAGGCAGAAATGCCAAGCAAGTTACAAGTGCATTAAGCCTACAGACCAGCGCATGTAAAATAGGAACATACTTGAGTGAAAATACGCATGCAACGGTGATTTCGGAGGGACCTGATGACTCGGTATTAGCATGCAAAAATCGCCTCCACCACCTCAACTCACTTCGATAAATGAAATACACTCCCAAAACTGTCGTAACAATTCTGCTTGCATCGACGGTCGTCAGATTGACAATCTTGCTAACGCCAGCTGGCCCGCAGTCCCTCAGTTTGTCCTTGTTAATAATCGTTGCGCTTGGGGGCCTTGTCATAGATGACAGGCATGAATTCTGTGCACACGCACATGCAAACGTGTCGGTCCACCAGAGATGTTGAATGTCTAATGCCAAGAAGGCATACATATATAGCATTGATAGAATCGAGAATAGATCCTAGGGGTACCGAGTCAGGACATAAAGCTACATAGAGTCACCCACTTCAGGATGAATGTAGTATAATTGAACAGGTTGCTGACGAGCGTTAGGCAGAATTCGATGCTGAAATGTGACAAAGTTTATAAAACACAACCACAGGACACGAGACACTTACATGAAACCCAAAGAGTTTACCGAAATAGAAGAGATAATCCCTTGAATACCATCAGAAAGCTGACCTTACGCAGAATGTACTCAAACAAACGTACTTTACTGTGATAAAGCTAGAGCCGCGCTTAATAAGGGACCCAACTGAAGGTGACCCGTCGGAAAATGAGATATACTCAGGTCAGCGAGCAGTTAAAGTGTGGAGATATGGCACGCACGATATCTTGTTAATTCAACTGCACGGATTCGCGTGAGATACGACGGCCGACCCGAAAGGATAGCAACCAAATTGAGTATGAATCCTATCAGCTGAATATGGGGTTTGAGGGGCAAGTGAAAGATTTCGTGGTCGTACATAATGCCAGTAAGGAGGGTAACGCCGAACCGAGACAGGCGAGATACAACCAGAACAGACCGCATGGTCGGCTTGAACCAAAAAACGGGTTTGAGGACGCTATAGACCTAGGTAGAACCTATCAGGAGGGCGCACACACCAATCCAAATGTCATATTCGTGAGCGATAAGAATGTAAGCGTAGTTAGAAAGCCAAATAAGCACCTGCATGAGTGCAACAAACACAAGAGCAATTGCACGCCTAAGAAGGGCTGCATTGTCGGAATGATCCACGTCATCCGAGACGACTTCGCAAGCATCCAAAGCCTCTGCCTCGTGAAGAGTGAAAAACTCGTTGAACGAGGACGACCTGAGTGTCCGGCCGAGATTCCTAGCAGACGCAGGGAGTGAGCGGGGGCCCGGGATAGGGAAGAGACAAAGAACAAACACGAATACGTCGAGACCGAACGCAGCACTGTGCAAATGACACAGACACACATTTTAGAGAAATCTAGCGGACTTGCGCTACCTTGGTATGCTTGCACATCCCAATACGGCCCACTAAGCGACGTGTGTTGCTAATGAACTCGGAGTGAGCCTAGGAATGCGAAGAAACGTTGAACGAGGCTTGATATGTGCCTGGGGTGAGTCGCACTAGTATTCTCCCTGCGGATCATGGCACCCACGTGGATGATGCTATGAGCATGCTCGAAACCCACCCTCCCACTCCATTTCATACCCGCCTCCTGGCACTTACATAACCGGTGCCACTGCTACTACTAAGAAGGTGCCGTAGATCGTACGAGGATGTACACTGAGGACTGGTTTCCTCGTGGTCATAACCAACTTGATCAAGGTTGCCAACCCCGATATCAACACCGCCGCGCATAGGGAGATGAGCACGGGTGTGGGTGTTGGGAGAACTTGATCCCAACGCAATCGACGATGTGCCGATATGCCATCGTTGCACTCTGCGGGACTTGAAGGAAGGCCCGACCCAGATGAAGCAAACCCAGCAATGTGCCACGGCGGACACATTTAGCCATAGCAGAACTGGTTGTGCCATTAGATGTAAGCTGTGGAGAGAGGATCATTGGACATTGGCTTCATCGTCGGCCTGGTCTTGGCGTAACTTACAAGTCTCACCCAAGCGTAGGCCGCCGCCCTATCGGAACCTGAGGTGTAGCACTTGCGCTGCAAGGGGACAGAAAATTCGGCAGATCCGCAGTGCCAGTGACGGATAGTATTGGTGTGGGAGGATATGAGATAAAGGGGGGAACAGACAGGTAAACAAACAGACCGACAACCTCAAAGAGTTTGAGTTTGAGACCCACTGCCCTCAGTACGTGCGCTAGAACCGCATCTTTCAAGTTGCAATTTTCGGTATCCCTGAGACAAAAGGACAAAGTTGGTGGTACATCGTGTAGCGATCATGTTTTACTGTCGGAGTCCCGGGCCTGTCACTCCTGTGGAAGGGCGATGAAAGGGTGTGTAGAAAGAGAACAAGGGACGGACTTGAGCTAATGGAGTTCGATGAGATGTCGCTGGTTTGGCAACTTGAAGACTGGCAAACTTACCAAATAGTTACTTACTAGTTACTTGGGGGCCACTAGTACCAAGGTCCCTCATTCAAACCTCTCGATCTGCACTTAAAAGTGGGCAAGGTTTCTGTCCCGCCATGACCTGCCAGTGCGCATTGGGGCCCACGAAGAACTCGAGGCCGATTACGATGGCCGACACCTTCCAGAACATGTTCTGTCGAAAGGATGTTCATATCCAAGTCCATTCCGTTGGGTATGGGCAAGTTTTCCCATGTCCCGATGGTTCCTTGATTACACGTTTTAGCACGCTCGTCTACCCATTCTACTGTAAGATAAGTCTAGCTCGACTTCTGAATGCGGGTTACTCATGCGGGTAAGGAAGGGAAAGACTACGGTAGAAAGTCGAGAGGAGAGCTACGTGACGTGTGGAGAGAATAACGAAAAGGAGTGGGCGATGTGCTGTTTGCTCGAGCGGAGGAGAAAGCCTGCACCACCTCGCTACGCTCTCGTGCGGACTACGTAAGATAGTAAGGCACCCACCACCTACCCCTTGAAGCGACTTTCACAACCAACGGATCGCCCCTTAGAAAATGTCCTCAAGCTTATATAATATACACCAACGTACCCTTCTTATTCCACCCGTTCGTCTAGTCCCAGCAACACTGCTATACGTCCCGCTTATACACGCCCGTCTGGGGGTTCCATTGCACGCACGTCCGAGTCTCAGATGCATACCACTACCGGACGGATCGTAGATCACGTGGTGCACACACCCGTTCCCTCACCAATCAAGTTCAAGTCCCCGTGTGCATACACTACGGGATAGTTACGAGAAAGACTGGCGTCCATCCCAAGACTGTAGTGGAAGACCTTGAGTTCAACAGAGATGGAACAGCGACATACCTGCCTCGTTCGCATCATTCTAAATATCTGCGTTTTCCGAACCCCGCATCCATATTCAGGAATCATTAATACTTACTCCTGATCTCGAACGATCTTGTCAGTTCTCTGGGTTCCACGAGGAGGATCCGAGCCAGCCCTATCAGAGACATCCGTATTAGTTATCGCAACAAGTTAGCGAAAGCACCGCGTACTAAAACAAGAGGGTCGGACGCTTCTACACCCGATGATAGTGACCACCTACACGCCTCATTGAGACCCCATTTGACAGCACAACAATTACCATAACGCACCTTTCCCACCTTGTCCTTCGCGCATGAAATCATCTCAACCAGATCTGGAAAAGTCTTCTCGTCCCAAGAACTTGTGCCCATCAGAATAGCTGATATCGAACCGAAAGAATTTTACAGAAGTGAACCCATGAGGCACGCGCACTGAGGAAGGACCGACACACAAACTGGACCAGGAAAATGCGCATGTCGAGAGTGCCACTGGATTCAGGGACTCAGAGATTCTGTACGTCTTCACGCTGCTTTGTTTTCCAACGTTGACCCACATGTCGCTGCCAATCATTAACACTAAACATGCCAACAGTCTCTGTTTGAACATGCGTGTACACCGAAAGGAGAGTGCTCTGCAGGCTGCCCTAGGTGTTTGAATAGGTTAGGGTTGTACGCTTTGAAAGGATCGGAGGAATCATCGACAGAACCAGCCGCGAGAGGGAGGATGGTCATGCTGTTGACGCTCGAAAATACAACTGACGTGAATCAGGACCTAGAAGCGACTGCGTCGCGACTAGAGACATTCCCCGCAGTGACTCACTCTGGGGTTCCCTGTTACTCGCCGTCAAACCAGAGACCTGCAATGGGACTTACGTATTCGCTCTGAATATCTCGCTCTTTGCCATCGGAAGACGACCTTGAGCTGGTTGTCAACCAACTTATGGACCTGTAACTAGTATAATTATGCACGCCAGAATTGGCATCAAAGACGTGTTACACGAAAACTCCAAGCATAACAATCCTCACCCAGACGAAAACATAATGAAAAAATTCTCGAGCACATGGCGTGTAAACCTGGAGGGATAGTAATGATCGAGCGTACGAAGGCCCATAGCTACTAATTTCTCCGTCTAACGGGCCTGTGTCGGAGTATGCTGGCTGGAGAAGATAACTAAATGTGAAATCGTCAGTCAGTATGAAGAACTCAGACTTGCACCAAGCACGTATTGCCTCGGACCAGTAACCACTCAGATCGTGATTGTGGCATCTCCATCATCGTTTCCAGACAACTCGATAACTAGGCAAGGAAATCCACATCATGATGTGTACGGGAATCGGAAGCGGAGCGACTCACATTTGAAGTGGCTCCTGCGACTCAGCAACTCGCTAACAGTGACATCGAGCTCATGGATAACCTCTTCGTTCGTACCCGGCTCCAACGATGCCAAGACTGAGAAAGATGCCGATGAAATCCCCCAGTGTCTTCAAGGCATGTCGTGGGTCGAGTGGAAACGAGATGAAGAAGGCGAAGACTCACAACACAATTTCAACAACCCGTTTAGTGACGTCCTTGCCTACCTCAATGGGACTTTTTCGAGGTGTAGTATGTCCCACCTTTGCTTTTCGCAGTGGCGTAGAGCTCAACGAGGATGTGTCTTCGATACACAGATATCTGTGTCGGAGATGGGTATCAACGATCCATGAAAGTCTAAGTCTTTGCTCTAGAACTCACGAGTGATTAATAAACACTGTACGTTGATGCTAGGTAATGGCTCCCCGAAGTCCCCCGAGTCCTGATGACAGAAAAAGCCCGTGAGTTGAAATTTCCGAACGTCCGAACGTCCGGTCGTGTCCCGACACACCACGCACAGCCAAATAAGGCACGCAGGGCCAAGCATAGCCCCTGACTGCCAGCCGCCAACTTATCAGGAAACCTCACAATATCTACTGACGGTCTACATAGTACTATGTATGTAGTCCTGTAGTACCAGTAGACTTCTTCAATTTTACAGAGTTATATAGTCACCTAACCCAAGCTAATCAGCTACGTAGGACTTGGTAGGAGCACACAATTCACAGCCCACTACCACATAGAACAACTCTCCAGTACAGCATCAGGCACGGTATCACGGAAAAACAAATAATATATTGATCACAAATTGTGCTACAACTACTATCTACATATACTTAATGTTGATACGAGGGACACGATGAATTTCGGGGTGATCTGTTCAAGTCCAGTTCAGTTTTCCGATCCCCAACCTGACCACCGACGACACTCACCACAGGCACCCCACGATCAAAGTAGTACAGATACCGGTCGAGCGTGTCGACATAGATCTCCACCGTCACGATTTCCCCC
>JBBPMZ010000712.1:0-11072 GCA_038090575.1 Tylopilus cf. pernanus | reverse complement strand
GACCGTAACAGGAACGACAAGAATGTCAAGCGCTCGCACATTCGACTAGGAGGAGAGCTACAGCGCATCATCGCTGCATCCCAGACCCTACTCAACGAAGCTCTCCAAACTGGTGGTTCTGCATCTACCTTCGGGAACCCCGCCGTTCACAGCCGACTATCTTCCTGGTTATCAAGCCACGAGCCTCAGGAATGCCTGGATTCATTACACGTGATGGAAAGGCTAATCACGTCGAGCTCGAGTTCCATGGCGTTACCATTCCTCAAACCGTTTCGTGTGGTGTCACCAAACGATATCGTCAAAGACGCACTCCATATTCTTGAGAAACACAAGGACTGTTTCTACTTCTTGCTGACTACGGATATCTGGTGAATGTCATGCAACATTGATAGAGACTCATCTGATGGCGCTTTTTATTGGTAGGAACCAAACTGCCGACAAGGGTGCATCAAGATCGGCTCCAGTCAAGCCACATATGGTTGGAGTCCCTTTTGCGAAGGAAAGTGCCAGTTGGGCAGAGCTGGACTTGGCGAACCGTGGGTGAGCGTTGAATTTATCCCGGACTAGCTCGGACGTCTGACGAGCCGTTAGGCGGAATGCAACACGCGCAAGACCACGTCGAACCAGATTCACAATTGATGGTGCATTCATCGTTCCGCTTGTTCTTTTACTCCAGAAGGAACACCATGTTTAACCCATAATATTCTTGCAGAGGCACAGTTGGATGACCTCTTGAAGTGGCTGGATGCGTGGAATAGCACGTCAAAGCACGAGAACACTCTTGACCTACGACAACCCAATACCTGTGCATGGCTAACGAATACCTTTGAATACAAAATGTGGAGAAACACTGACGATTCATTTCTGTGGTTGAATGGTAAACGTGAGTGACTCTTAAGGTAGCAGAGTACGCCATACTAACGCACTCTGACCGTTTAGCTGGTTCTGGGAAATCAGTCTTGGCGTACGTTTGTCCAGCGAATGTCAAACTGAAGCTGATTTTGGGATAGCGCCTCAGTAATCGATGACATCAAGAAAACACTCGATGAAGGTGAATTATTGGTGTATTTCTACTGCGACTTTCGAAGCGAACGTTCCACGGCCTCGGCCGAAGTAATGCGGTCCCTCCTTTTCCAACTGCTGCGTGGCTTTGGCGATTTTGGTGTCGATCCGGGAGACATTCTTAATGACCTGGCTGAAGAGAAGCGACAGCAGGGATCAGTTCTTGAGAGCGCCAAGCGCCTCTCTCCCTTTGTGTCTCGCGCTGCCAAACAATTTGCACGACAGCCTCTCATAGTGATCGACGCGCTCGACGAATGCAACGACATCGAGAGCCTGCTCGATGCCCCTGTTTTGTTGATTAAAGGCGGAATAAGACTCTTCATGGTCAGCCGACCGCTCCAGGTCATAAAAGACAGCTTTTTTGGCCTCGAAACAATTTCCCTAGAGACCATGTCAGAGAAGGTAGCGGCGGACATCAGGTTGCACGTCGCGAAGGAAGTTGATTCTCACCGCCGACTTCGGATTGTCGACCCTACACTGAAAGAAGAGATTTCTCGGACGTTGTGCGAGAAAGCGGATGGCATGTTGGTCGGAATTTATTCTTAAGCGAATTGCGGAGCTTACCGTCGTTATGCATAGGTTTCGATGGGTTGAATGTCAGCTGATCACCCTCAAGCGGTGTCTTACTGCAGTGGACATTCGAAAGGCACTTCAAAGCCTCCCTATTGGTCTCGAGGCGACGTACGAGCAGATTTTCCTTGCGATGGACAAAGACGATACACAAGCGATACTCGCGCGACGGGTACTGGTGTGGCTTGTCGCTGCTTTAGACCGACTGAGACTATATGAAATAGTTGAAGCGCTCTCGGTTGATGTCGAACGGAAGGTTTTGAACCGTGATGTGGGACCCGTACATGGATCCGCCTTGCTGGACACGTTGGGTAGTCTAGTGACACACGACGAGAAGACAGACATTGTCATTTTATCTCATTTCAGTGTCAAGGTACGAAACCTGAGTTTATTGCCCGTCATTTCGTGCTGAACCCTATTCAGGCGTATCTTGTAACTAACCACTCCTATTGCATTGGCGAACGGGACGCACACGGACAGCTCGCCCGGCAGTGCATGAGCTATGTTTCGGCCTGCCTCAAATTGGACAACGAGACCTCAAATGGTGGGATCTCTCCTTATTGACCATCAACACTGCCTACATGATTTATTCCTAGATTCACACCCTCTTCTTGAATATGCTTTGTCCTCCGGTTTTCGACATCTTAGTCTTGTTTACTGCAGCAGCACAATTCTAGATGCTATTGTAGCGCTTGACAGGGATATTCGCCAGTACCCATTGCCTGCAAGCCGCATGCCATACTGCCGGTACCTACCAAGTATCGAACATGATTTTGTGTTGTATGTTTTGGTCCATTATGGTTCCGAAAACCTTCTGCGTCTCTTTCTCGGTCATTCCCGCCTTCAGCCGAAGGAAGGGACGAACCCGCTCAACTACGTCACTTGGGGGAAAACCGATCTAGCTCGGATATTGCTGTCGTGTGGGGCAAAGCTGGATCATCCCGGCCGGTTTTTTGATCCTGTATTTGGCTCCACCGCTGGTCTGCCGATTGAAGTCGCTGTCCAAAACCAAAACAGGGAGCTGGTTGAATTGTTTCTTGTGGAAGGTAGTCCTGTGCCACGCAAACTTTTCTCAGCCGCCGTGACCAAGAGAGAGGGCCTTTGGATCTCTCCTGAAGTGCTTATGAGATTGACGCAAACCGACGAATTCATGGAGTGGACTGCAGAAATAGGAGGCAAAACATTCATTCTACGTGCGCTGGAGAGGGATATTGAATGTGAGATGCTCATAGGGCAAGATATGCTTGGCACAATACGTCGACTCAGGCAAATCAGCTGTGATTTTACTGACTATAACTTATCCCTTGACGACCTCCGACGGCTAGCAGTGAATACAGGCCATGTCTCAACCATCGAATCTTTTTTCTTCGAGCTCGAAGTACCCCTGCCTCCGGACATCTTGTTTTCCTTACCACGACATTGTCCTGCACCAGCCATTCGTTGCCTTCTTCATAACGGGGCTGATATCCATTTCTTGGCTCCCGATGATTCCACGGTGCTCCATCACTTCATTGAACGATGCAGAAATGAAGATAATTGTCTCGAGGGGACAAAGATGCTGGTCGAAGCGGGTTGTGATCCGTCTGCGTACAACTTGTCGGGAAACACACCGATCCATATTGCTGCCCAGCGCGGATTCACATCCGTCGTCAAACACTTACTTGCCTTTGATGCACCACCACCGCCTGATACCTTGTTCTCCCTCTTAGCCGAGAACCTCTTGCATACTCCTTCCCTGGAAACCACACGCTTTCTGATCGGAGAGGTCACCGATCTCAATGTTGTTGCACCAAACGGAGATACCCTGTTCCATCTAGTTTTGCGCTCACATGCCAACCTTCATGATGACGATTGTCTGGAGATCATCCATGTCTTTGTTGCAGCCGGATATGATCCGAGGGTTCCGAACACAGCTGGCCAAACACCTCTCGAACTTGCGGTAGCAAATGGGCGACTTCCTGTTGTGAAATATCTTCTTTCAACGTTGGACGCGCCCCTTCCCCATAATCTCTTGCAAGTCGTAACTTCTTCCCTTTCGGATGACCTTCCAATGGTCAAATTTCTTCTCGCAAGAGGAGCTGATGCAGGTATGACCTCGTCCGATAAGCACAAAGCACTGCATCGTGCGTTGATGGCTGGCTCCAATTGGGATGACGGTCGTTGCCTCCAGGTGGCCGAGATCCTCGCGGATTCCGGATGCCCTCGGCCATACACATGCGACTGCACTGGAGAAACGGTCTTGCATGCTATTGTCCGACATCGATGCAGCAAGGTCCTTAAAAGTTTACTCTCTAGAGGTGTTCCGCTTCCATCCGACATACTACTCGCTCCGTGGTACAGAGATGAAGAAGACCTAGGAATAATCCAACTTCTCGTCGAGAATGGCGCTGACGCGCGCGCCACCGGATTCAACAGGGATACTTCACTCCACCGTGCCTTTCAATATGCATATTCCGAGCGTCTCGCGTTACAGTTTGCGGAAATCTTGATTGGTGCCGGTGGTGACCCTTGTGCAGTGAATTCATTCAACAGGACACCCATGCATGAGGCGATCGGAAATAGATATCTCGTCGCCATTGCCAGTGTCGACTATCTACTCTCACTCCGTGTTCCACTCCCTCCCGATATTCTACTCACTGTGGTCCAAAGTTACAGTGATCGTGCTCTTGCCAAAGTTCGCTTTCTCATTGACAAGGGAGCGACGACATGTAGTGTGACATCGAATGGAGATAACGCCCTACACCTTGCTTTTACGTCGGTGCATCCGAGTCATTCTGGAGGCGAGGCTGACAATCTCGAAATCATCAAAGTTCTCGTTGATGCTGGGTGTGACATCCACGCCAAAAATACTGACGGAGAGACACCACTTTTTGTCGCAATAAAGCAAGGGCACATCACAACTGCAGAGTATCTTCGATCGCAAGGCGCACCACTTCCCGATGATATCTTGTTCGCCATCGTCTCATTGAAATGGAAAGCACAAAAGGACTCAGAAGCAACGTCTACCTTTCGGTCCCTCATTGGCATGGGCCTGAATTCTACTCATATATGCTGTCGCATCAAATGGAGATACCGTCTTACATCGTGCTGCAAGGATAGACTATCCATTCGTCAAGAGGCTCGTCGATATGGGGTGTAATCCCCTGTTGCGTAACCTGGCGGGGGAGACACCACTCGACATTGCCGCACGATACGGCAACATCTCTGTTTTCAGATACTTTCTCTCCATAGGAGCACTGTTCCCTCCTGATGTCCTGCTTTCCGTCGCCTCGCCGGGTGGGTGGGAGATGAGCCCAATGGTCCGTCTCGTGATTCGTGAAGGTGCCGATGTGAACATCGTCAATAACGACGGTGACAACCCACTGCATGTGCTTTTACAACCTGACAACGACACGTTTGTGTACAATCCAATAGACAGATGGGAAGCTGTCCGAACATTACTCAACAGTGGTTGTAACCCCTACACACGCAACGTAGATGGACAGACCCCTATCGACTTCGCCGAGACCAATGGACCCTTCTTTTTGCAGAACTTCATGCGATTAGTGAAGAATGCTCAAAACGCATCAATACCCAAACCCAAGTGATGCAGAAGACGTCATATATGTAATGATCTTTAGTGTCCTTCACTTGTCTTTTACTGATACTGAAGCATGGAACCCAGACTGTTGTGATATGCTGGTGCTCTGAAAGACTCGGAGTTGCTGTCAAAATACCGGATGCCAACTTGAAGGCCGCCGTCTTGATTCAATCAAGACCTGACGCACATTCTCATTCCGTTTTATTACGACTTTCTTTCCTTTGCAGTGATCGTCCATGCATTCCTGTTTTCCTTTTTCTTCTTCTCCATACTTTGTTCACCATGATAAGATATCATTGCATCGCATGGAGTACATAGTAGATGTGTAACTATCATTTGTCCATTCCATGTAGCCCGTGTATGGTTTGTTGTTAGTTGCAATGAATCGAATAGTGTAGTGACCGCGGTTGTTGCTATCTACCACCTCTTGTTTCTCGAGAACGGAGAGCCTAATAAGCAGTCAAATCAGTCCGTGAGTACGTACAATAACTCTATTTCTCCGTCTTTTCTGCAGTCCATTGCAGAGTCTTCATCTCTGGTATGCTGTCATCATATAAGACATGAGCAATTTGACCTGGTTGCAATCTCACGCACCTCCTGAACGTCGCGCCGTCGGTGAATGCACGTCATCCTGATCATCTATCGAATTGTTCCGGCTCCCCATCCTGAACGCAGACATGAGACCCAACTAGAAGATGCAACCAAACCGCATACCAATATCCCTGGCCCACATCAACGGACAGCCTACTCACATCGCTCGCCCGTTGTTGTCCATGCTCATGCACCGCACGATGTACAGAGCGCTCCCTCTCTGTCAGCTCGGGCGACGTCAACAAGATGCGTGATGGCAATGCTGCCAGACTCGTCTCGTGATCCGAGGGCCACTCCCGTCCGCGTTCACTCCGAGGTGAAGTAATATCCCGCGACGCCATAGGCGTCTTTGGCGTCCCCGGCGTCGCATTGATTAAGATCGTCGGTATACCTCATCGTGGTGTCGTGAGTCCAGGTCCAGGTCGGCAACAAAGAGACCTACCTCGAGCCATCGCGAGCCTCTTCCCACGTTCCTCGAGAAACTCACGCCGAAGGGAGATCATTCTCAGCTGGGACCGTACCTTGTCCAGCCCGACGACGCCTGCGACGACTTTGAGTGTCTCCTGTCTCACCTCGAGTTCTTTCAACCTGCAAGTCCAACAAGGGGAACGACAGCCGTTAGGACCAAACATTGGATGACAACTGGAGGGACTCACCCCAGGGCCTCTTGATCGTTAACCAACTTATGGTGCGCGAGCAGCACGAGCATGTCTGTAAATGAGATCCCCTTCCCTCGGTAATACATCACGTTGGCCTCGTGATAGATCCGCGTGTAGACCGCCCGTCGTTCCTGGATCATGCCAAAATCGATCTTGCTAAGCATCTTGTTCAACTTGCGGACATGGATCCCGCCCGTCTTGTTCTCCTTTTTGGACTTGTCTTGGCAGGCTGCGAGGAGGGAGGATGTGGAATAGTGAGCCGGGTAGACCCGCACTTCAAACACGCCTGTGAGTTTCTATAGAGGGGTTACGAGCGATATCGACAGACCTATTAAGGAGAACGTACAGCAAGAAATGGAACGAGATTCGGGCGTTCCAACATGCCCGTGTGGGGATCTGCAAACTCGGCCCAGGCTTTCTTGAAGGCGCGTATCTCTCGACGTGTGATCGATTTCAGGACGCCGCCACTCGATTGGAAAACATACGAAAAGCTCTGAACGATGACTCCAGTGAACATGTTGACAAAGATGTACTGATCACAATGTGGTCAGTCGTGCGAGACGTATCATCATGTCAGTGTCTCACCATGCTGAGCAAGTTCCATGCAATAAACATCGAGAATGCCCAGGCTGTGCTACCACAGTCCGTCTGATAAAGACCTTCGGAAACCTGCGTGCAACGCGGATATGCAAGAGTGCTGATACGGAGATCGATGTCAGTACCAATCCAGTCATGCAACATGAGAAACGAACTAGTCGTGCATGAACTGATTCCAACCCTCCCTACCGCATCATCAGCACAGCTGTTTGAGGAATAACACGACCACTCACCCAGTGCTCATAAACATCAGCATCAAGAGCGAAGATCCCATAGTTTGATAGTTCTGATACGTGTTTTCTCCTGAGTACCACTTCGTGAGCCCAAACACTTCCATATACATGATGGCGAAAAATAAAAAGAATGTGAGCCACAAGGCAAGTAGATTCAGAATGACCGGAAGACTAGCTCTATCAAGGGATTTTAGAATGAAATGAACGCAAAAAGGGGATACAAAGCACATACCTCGCTGTCTTGAAGAGCTGGTTCAGAGAATCAACTCTCTGAACAAGCTTGAACACGATGCTAATCAAAAAGAGTTTCTGTAACAGCTGGGCGTTGAAGCTATCAGGATAAAAGCGGGCAATGAGTGTCGAGGCGAAGCTTCCGGATGCCACCACGATGTCGAAGAGGTTCCAACCATTGGCGCGGAAGGAGTGCCACCCCAATCCATACAGTCGAATGGTCGTATCCACCACATACATCAAGGTAATGAAGAGCGAAAACGCATCTGTGGATCCCTTCTCAGCAACGCACATATTTGCACAAAGATACCACGAGTGACTCACTCTGCCAATTGTTCTCATTTTGTGTTGAGAACGCTTCCGTCCTACAGTATCGCATAAGCACAGGCCGTATGTCAACAGCGAAGCAACATACATCAGAACGATCATCTGGACAATAAACAGTAAGGTCATCATCCTCGTCCACCACCCGTGCTTGTGAATTGCACGATCGTAGCACCAAGCGCGCACCAGCGACGTCGGCCGGACTTTTGGTCTCTTGGATGGCTTGAGCCGTTTGATCAGTTTCTGCAGGTCAATCCATTCCCGCTGCGGTTGAGTGACGTAGGCCGATCCAGTCCGCGACAAGAAATTCCCGATGATGATACTGCGTTTTGTTTTTGAGTCATGCAAGTCGTTCAAAGATAACTACTGGCTTACCTCACAAACACGGTCAAGATCACGACACCACCCAGTAGGTTGTATATCACGAAAAAAATGGCGTTTGCCTGCGACACGTTGGTCTGTGGTTGCAATCCTGGGCCGGTGATGCTCATCGCAATCGACATGACGTCGATCCATCCCTCCAGCGACACGATCTCGAACAGGATGAGCATCGAAGCGGAGAAATTGTCAAATGAGAACTTGGTCGAAGGTGCAGGATTATCCCAAGCACGCGGAACTGGGAACCCGAAGCTACTTCCGTAGATCGTATTCACGTATTCGTTTGTACAGTCTCCTATACCTTGCACGCTCGTATCGTTGCATTCGTTCATTAATCCAGCAAAGATATTCGTGCCCCAAACGCTGAAAGGAATAAGGTAGAGAACCGCAAGAACGGCGGCGTCGAGAATACGTGTGAAGCCAGCTAAAATCAGGTGCTCGAAGGTACTTCGCATCTTCTCAATCAGGGTCATGAATCGGAGAGCTTGCAGTGCCTTCAGGGCACGGATTGATCGACTGAGGCCACCGACGAAAATTAGCGTGAATGTTGTATTCACGAGGACCCCTGCCATGATGACGAAGTCCAGAATATTCCAAATACTGCGGATATATGCATTGGGAGCGAAGAGAAATCCATCTGCGATGATCTTGATCAAGAATTCGACGACCAGTATTGAGCTGAAGGCCAATTCTACGATGTGGAACCATGTAAATCGAGCAGGTTCGTGTTGCAGGTAGTAGCCGTGTCGGTAGAGGGGTGTGGCGATTGCCTCGGTGGTGACATTGCAAAGAACGGCCAAGAAGATCCCCAGCTGGAAGAATGCGTGCGCGACATCCGAAGGCGGTACTCCGAATATCCGTTCTCCGCCACTCGGGTGAACAACCTTCTGGCAGAGGCGGCGAAGGCGACTCGTTTGAGGGAGGACCCAAAGCGACTTGTCATACGTTGGGTGTCTCCGGAGCAATTCAATGGTCTCAGTCCTATGCATATCATCGGAGTCCTTGGGAGTTGGATCTCTTTTAAGCCTAGCTAATATGTCGCTAAACCAGTATAAGATAAGAAGGGAGAAAAATGCTAATTGACAAACGACTCCTTACAAGTACCGTTCCGTTTCATGCTCTATCTGGTCCTCTGGGCCTCTCGATTCAGAACGTGCCTGATGCAAGTCGAGAAGGGGAATATCTTCTGTTGTTTCACCCCCCGTGAACAGTTCATGGAGTATATTGACCGAGTTTTGCCGTAGATGGTACCTACTGTTTGTGCTTGAGAGGGTGCGTCCCTGGATAAGGCGGTACTGTCAGTAACAAGGAACAATGAAGCTCTTCAACTAACCTGGCCCGACCGATAATGCATAGGAAGTGGATCACGTTGAACCGGCGTCTCCACCTCCCCTGAAACCAATGGCGAAGCCGAATTTTCGACATTTTCCATCGCTGATCTCTTCCCGAGCCAAAGATACGGATTTAGCTTAGTTCTCCATTTGGTATTGGCAGTGTTGCGGTTTTGTTCCGAGAAGCTGGACGCTTGCATATCTCTCTTGGCCTCCTCTGCTACATCAAAGTTCTCGTTAATAACGGCAATGAACATCTGCATGACAATGACTAGAAAACCATCAGCGTGGTCGAGAAATGCTCAGAAACATTTACAAACACCTACAATTTGCAAAGAGGAACCAGCAAGATAAGAGCGTGCACACAATGAACGCCTGACCAAGACTCAGTTCGGCGTCCGTCGCGTTATATAATACAGTAGTCCAGTTCTCCGAGGAGAATATTTGGTACATGGCCAAAAAGGAGTTGAATAGTTCGCCGAAGTTCATAGTGACCGTCCCGGCCATGTCTCCTTGGAGGAGTTGAATGGCAACCAGCGCCGCGAGGAAATTGACGAGCATGAGGAACAGCGTCATGTTCACGAGACCGTACATGTTTCCAAAGACTGTCAGCTGAGATAACGTCAATCCCAAGGTGAAAAAATTGAGGCGTAAAACATACCATCAACGGCTTCATGCGTGGCACGACCAGTATCACGCGGTAGAATCTCGCCAATTGAAAGATCGTCAACCATGGGTAGACGCTCGAGTGCCGGATGAAAGGTGCTTGTATGACACTGCATCCAATAGCGATGATCAAGTCCAAACAGTTGTTGCCGTGCTGGAAAAAGTTTCGCCACTCAGGAAACTCTACAGCAATGCGGAAAAAGATCTCAATATCGAAAGCGAAAGTGACCATCTGTTCTGTCATGTCAATGATTTCTTCGTGCAGGGGACTCATGTCTGCAGTTGCGGTAGCCTCCACGGCAAGGGACGCGAGTGCAAGAAATACCCAAAACCACCGCGTGTACGACCACCAGACCTTGACACGTTTTTGACCAGTGTAGCGACCGGTTACGGCGGACCAGCCTTCCTCAGGTTCTTCCGCAACTTGGCCAAGCCTGCGTGCTGGATAAGGGTAAATCTACCGCATCGGGAAGAATACTCACGGAGCTGCTCCAAACGCACTTCGTTTGGTACTGGAACGAATTGCAGAAAATGTGTTCGTGATTACGGCGACCAATAGATTAATTAGCCAAAAATTTAGCACTAGGACGCCAGAAATAAAGAAAATAGATGAAACAGGGTATTCCGACGCCATGATTTGATACATGATTCCCGACCACTGACGATCACACAAGCATACCAAGTCAGACATCAACACGGCGACCGAACAACGAATCACTTACGGTATTCACGGAAGCAAGTACAATTACTTGGAGAGTTGCGTAGTACACTGTATCGAAGCTCTCTACACCATTGTAAGGGTTCTGGCCCTCCTACAAGACAGTAAGTATGGCAAATATCGAGTTACAAA
>JBBPMZ010000711.1:0-11073 GCA_038090575.1 Tylopilus cf. pernanus | reverse complement strand
ATTTTTCAAAAAAAATGCATTCCAAGCATGAGACATAAGACAATCAACCCGGCAAATATGCTAACACATTAATCGAGATCAACATCAAACCCGCAACCACCTGCAGCCTGCTCCTCATTGCTCATACCATTGCTGAAACGTTATGCCATCATTAGTGAGATAATAGCAACAATGATAAAGAAAAACATACCACCCAAGTTCTGCCCATTGTTTATGCAGCATACTCGTTTTCGTGCAATGAATGGCATTGGTGTCACACTTGTTCATCAATCCGAGTATTTCCCTGTAGACCGGCAAATAGGTGCTGATGCGAAAGTTGACCTCCCGGTGGCCCAAAGCAACCTCATCCAGAACGACTTTGATCTGCAAACTTGATGAGCACAAGAATCGAAAGGGAGGAAAAGGAAAAGGAAACAAACGGCGGTTGCAGCCAAGGCGACTGTGACTCGCAGGACCTCCTCAGAGAACACTTCCGGAAAGAGTTTGCCGACCGAAGAAGAGGTACTGTAGAAGAAGTCGACCACGAGGCCCGAGAGAGCAGGATGCGCAAGATTGTTGACATGTCCCTAGACAAGCATCAGCGGATCCAAACCTAGAAAAAAAATCTTACCTTGTCATCAGATCCATCCCTCAAGAATAAACCACCGTTACCGAGGAGATTCTTCGCAATCTCGACGTTGCGTTCACGACGGTTTTTGGGGTCCCACGGGTAGCGTTGGGTGACGAAGGTACGGGCCCTCTTCCTCAGCGCAGACCGCCAGCTACCGAGATCCTCCCACAACTATAGACCAAGTTAATAGGTACTATGCAGATGATAATGACGAAGTACATACAAGTCTGGTGATATGCTGTACATTCTGTGGCCACCAACCTGAACAATCCAATCAATGAGGAGACCGTGATCAACTGATCAATATATCGCACTTACCTTCTAAAACAATCAAACCTCGAGAATGATGCTTGGCAATTGCTTCGTCAATATACTCAACCGCTTTGCTGTTGAACGGGGAGCGCACGGGGAAAGGGTCGATGGAAGCTGCATCACAATGCGAAAATTGTTTCGCATGTTCGATCACGTCACGAGTTGGTGGTTCGTAGTACTGAAGTTGCCACGGTTCAGCGTGTTCCGTAGCAGCAGGAGGGTTGGGGAACGGACGATCCCGACCGCTGTCGCCATTCACAACTTCTGTGTCACCTGCAGGATTGTCAGTGAACCCGGTTTGCTGCTGCCTAGCTGCACGCAGCTGAGAATTGCTCGGTAGGCGCGGAGCATGGTTTCGTCAACGGTGTATGGCCATGACGTTCTCGGGAGCATGGACAGGCTGAGAAGATGATCTGCTAGAAATTAATCTGCCGAGTGAATGAGAACCCGATCGATGCTGAGGAGCTTTGGGATCATTGGATCCCCCCTCGTCGTTGTCTGCAGGTAGAGGAATAAGTCGTTATCAAAGTGTGTAACGAACCTGAAACATAATTACATCCGGTCGCAGGGTCATTATGGGGCTGCAAGCTCGTCCGGTTTGAGGTACGATTGCTGCCTCGGTTCGTGTCTATTTGCCTCTGCTGAAGTCGCGTGGATGCGTCGTTTTCGTCATCTACGGTAGCGACAGTCAGGACAGACCGTGTAATACAATGTAACGTACCACTGGCAAGTGCCGGCACTCCTCTTTGGTAACGCTCTGCAATTCAGTCTAATCAGATGCGGCAGGTTTAAACACTTGGAAACATACCCGGGGGTGACAACGATTGTCGGTCATACTCGATATCTGTGAAAAAAATGTTAGTGGCACAAATTCCTGACACTTGATGACGCACTTTCTCCTTCGCGAAGAGCTTCCTCTGCGATCCTATCATCCTCGCTCGGCGACGCCTCATCAACCTCGACGAATGTTAACGAACCTGAACGATACCACCTGATGAAGTTTTACCTGCATTTCTTCCATATCGTCGTGCTCAGGGAAAGCAGAGATGCTGTGAGCAGATCTTTCCGCACCGGTTGGCACCTCGTAGGAGGTAGATCGCTTCAGGCTCGTAGAACTTGAAAGAGCATCTTGAAAACGTTTGACTTCGGAGGTGTGAATAGAAGAAGCCGCAGGTAGTGTACGTTGAAAAGAGGGGCCTGAGTGTGCCATCTGTTGTTGTTCTGCCATGGAAGAACAGGTGGATGGTGGACGAGACGTTACGGAAGTTGAGGCTGTTCCCAAGGATCTGCCTGAAAACAACGAAGAACTCCATGACGACGGTCCTGACCCTTGTGACAAAACCCCAGAAGGTAAACCATGAAAGCGGGTGCGAAGTGGAGCCTGGGTAGCATTCTCTGCCTGGATTCCGGCGTCGGGAAGTCTAAATCCGTATTGCTGACCAGGTGACGCTGGGAAGAACTCCGGCTGCAGAGACTGAGTGAAAGTGAATTGTCCACGGGTTCGGGACACGGCTGCTTCATTTGAGTCTCCTGGCCTTGAACGAGAGTTTTGTTCGCTAACGTCCTGAGAAGACGGGGCCATGGGATTCACGTTTTCATGTTGTGTAGCAATCTCCATTCTCGAAGACCGTTTGGACCGTTCCATCTGAACCCGTTCAAATTGCTTCATTGCAGCCAACCGACCTCCGCTACCCTTCCCACTGCGTCCGGAGCGTCGTATTCCAACTCCATCGGTGATACCTTCAGTCCAGATTAATAAGACTAAGGTATGCGTGTCACACTGGTAGACGCACCGGGAAGGCCCTCATCTGGCGTCGTCCGAGCTTTCTTGGATCTCTCTCCACCGTTGTCGTCGCCACTGTCGTCGTCACCTTCGCAGAGGATACCACGTTTGACCATCATACAAAAAGGTAAGGAAGGAAGTCGTGGAATTTCACTGTTTTTTTTTACCCAAGCGACAGCGCATGTTGAAATATGTCATAACGAAAAAAAATTGCCAAGGCAAATACATACTTGTGCGTACTTACTTCAAAAAGGAGAAGCTATTCGTAGTTCAGGCCCGGCAGATACACAAATAATAAAGACACTAGGAATAGCATTCAGAAGCGTCAATTTCACCCCAACTGGTGCTGGGACTTGGTGCGCTCGGTTGCACACCACAGATGTCTGAATTGGACGGAGTCCCAACAGGTGATGCTGGCAATTGCGAACCCAACACGTGTTCATTTTTTTCGGTACGCCGCTTAGAGCTACTCATCGACGGTCCGGTTGACATCCGAACCATGGATGGCCCCGGTAGCGGAATCTCGGGCAATACTGAAGGGGTGGTGGAGCGAACAATGGGTTGTAGCGGATTTGATGCGCTGCCTCCCTGTAAACCATATCTCCTGGCAGTTGATGTTTTCGGAACCCAGGAACTCTCTGGAAGCTTCGCAAGAACGGTGACGATGCTGTCGATGAACTGATGAGTCGTGAGTGAAATCCCGATTGGCCTGAATCTTCCCTGATCTTCTTGAGGAGGGGGATCAGTGGCTGAAAATACGAGGAGATATATGGCAACATAAGGGTTGTCCAACCGAATTCGGACTGAATCGTCACAAGTTTGAGGGTACTGGGTGTCGTAACAATAAAGTAGGGATTGAAAGATTTGGCAAGCACTTTCGGCAGTTTGGGTTTCACAGGTTCGTCGTACAGGAGACAGACGCCGAGTAGAATATAAAAAAATGACTCTAAGTCATGGTGAGCTTCGTGAATAACTGGCGTGCCGGGTCCTACATGACTGAGCTCTGCGGCCATCCATGCCCACGTGCCCTAACGTATATCAGAAACACCATGTGTATGTATAACTAGAAGCTCACCGTGCGATGAAGTGGGCTTGTGTCGATGGAGGAGCTAGTATCAGTCGGGAGAGGCTTGTTGGCCACGGGAATGACAATATTGTGTGCGTTTTTCAAGTCAGTCAGAGATACTGGTTCCACTTCGCCACTGATGCGAATCCTGATTGCGGCAGTAGCTTCGCCCTGAATGGAGTTCTCCGATTGTGAGTCGTTGGTAGGGATGGCATAGCCCCAGTCGGTGAGGAGACCACGACGAGATAACACTTTGATTCTCGCTTGCACCACGTCCTTCTCTGGTCCCTTGAGCACGCGATCGAGAAATCCTTCGTCTAGATTGCTGTGGATCGCCAGAACAAATAGCAAGTTTAGCAAGCTGATGTCACGATGAAGTATCTGTGCTCGTTTCACGGCGTCACCATGAGCTACAAGACGTAAGTTTCAACTGGCAAGTGATAGCGGCTCGGACGCACCACAGAGACAATCAATCAGTCCGACGAGCAACTTGGCGAGCAAGTCAAAGCTGAAAATAGGGTAACCCCTCGGTTTCGAAACCAGGCGTGACAGAACACGCAAGTAGTACGAAGTATGGTGGGACCCTGGGAGAAGCGTACGAAGAATATGTGTTGAGTAGTTGACGAGCTCTCCTGTAATGGGATGGGGGACCTGTACTTGCTGCTCGTGTACCAATATCGGCACACCCTTCACCCCGGCCCTCTCCAGCATCTTCAAAATCTGTCCTTCTGTATAGCGTCGTAAAGGATCTACCCATGAGTCCTTGACAACAACCTCTTGCTCCTCTTCATCTATGGTGATTTTACCGGTCCATATGGTCGTGCCCCGGCTATGAAGCGACATAGAGGAAAATAACAACTCGTCGACGAGTATGTGATACTCCTCGCAATGCTTGATAATTCGGATCGTTTTTTGCCTATTCTTAGTGGGAGCGATGGAGCTATCGAAGCCGAGCATTGTCCCATCCGCAAAGGTGACGCCAAGAAGGATTCGAAGAAATTGTTTGGGAAACAGATGGACATCAAGGGGGTATGTAGAAATGGACCCACCCCGGTTGAAAAGTGTAAGAATGATGGAGGAACCTAGGAATTGAATGCCAGGCACCGCGCAGCGACCATCCTGGGCTTCGAGTAGTAATGCCACCTTCCCGGCAAGTTCGACGTACGAGTCCTTTTTGTAGTCGTCACTGTACTTCTGCTTCACCTCTCCTAGAGAATAAATGTCTGTTTTCGCATTGAACTTCTCTTGTTGAGCGACCCGTCTCGAGATGACACTCTCCTCGCAAAGTAAAGGGTCCGGTTTGCGAATAGCGCCGTTGAAACCACCTACGGGGTTGTTTGCTGCTTGGCCAGTCCACCGTCTGACGTGATATCAGTCTTGAATTATGAAAGGCTGCTCTAACTCACCTCGTACACGTATGTGAATTCGGCACATGTTGAATGACTTTGTTGAGAAATTCCGCGATCCTCTCCTCTAGTGGCTCTGGACTTGTGAGATCAGGGAAGTATGCCCAGTGGTTCTTAACCCGATGACGTGTTTTTTGCATGTTACTCATGATATGCTTGATGTTCGGAGCAGCACTGCAGACACCATTAGCGGGGGGGAACAATCTGCTGTCTGGAAAGAGTTTCGCTAGGAATTCCGTCGTCTGCTGCTCATCGAGCGCCCAATGAACAGGGCCCGTGTCTTCTGCGATTCGAGGGTCCATCGAATCCCAAGTTACGTCTTTCCTGCGGCGGAATTGAGGTGGCATACCCAGCTGAAAAGTTTCTCCTCAGTAACACTTCGAGAGCTGAAACACATATGAACCGCACATAGCAGGAGTGGTGTGTTATGCTTAGTAATAAGATCAGAAAACTGACATTGCTACATCGATAGGCTCACCCTTTGTAAACTGGTCATTTTCAAGTCAGTATACATAGAGGTAGCGAGTGGTGGTTTGTGGTGGAAGTGAGAGGTGTTCTTGAGTGATCGGATAGACAGCTTATCAATCGATGGATTGCGTCGAGGCTAATTACTACATAAGATCTAGATGTTCTCGGTGACTACAAAGGACATAATGCGTAATAGAACTCCTTGGACCAGAATTTGTTGAGCCAAAAGTCAGTTGACAACTCGTAAACATTTTGTCTAGATAAGCGAGAGTGAGCCTCTTTACCGAAGCTTGGTATCAAGTGAGCACCAGATCGAACGTGCGATACAGGAATGACATCCCCAATCCGTGTCCCATTTGACCTTATCGCCCGTCGTAGGAGATGCATCCCGGTGCTTGGGTGAATGTTACTCATGGTTTCCCGTTGAGGCACGATGTCGAAGTGCTGAACATACGCGAGGAGATAGTCGGTGCCTTTAGGGTGGAATATGAGTCTGAGTTGCGCAACAA
Organism: Tylopilus cf. pernanus; assembly: GCA_038090575.1. Taxonomy (NCBI): domain Eukaryota; kingdom Fungi; phylum Basidiomycota; class Agaricomycetes; order Boletales; family Boletaceae; genus Tylopilus; species Tylopilus cf. pernanus. Next base: position 4,919 of record JBBPMZ010000711.1, on the reverse strand, counting down.
GATGACCTACTGCCGGTGTTATTACTGCCAACGCACTCCCAAGATACAAGCATGAAGCACGTACCTTCAATACCGCTGTGCGGCCAATCGCTATCTGGTCCAGGACTGACGACGACAGCATCATAGAGTCCATGAGGATGATTGGGAGACGGAGGGAAGGCTCTGAGAGTTTGTGGTCTGTCTACTTGTGTGGCTTCGTGGTAGAGGTGCTGTTGGACACGCAACTTATACCATATCTCGATGTGGTCGAACGGAAGCTCACAACTGTGTTCCTGTGTCCTGACGCCTGAGACGTGATGAACATTTGTAAAATTTTGAGCATGTCGTAAAAACTCCGAGATGGCAGAGCGGAAGTCCGTGATGCCGAAAAGAGCACCAGCTTCATCGACCGTCGTTCCAAGGGAAGGTCTATTTGCGATATGAAAGGCGGTCGTCGTCGTCGCGAAAGTACGTCACAGTTTGAGAGTGTTAGAGATAGAGCCACGCGCAATGGCATCGGCGATAGCGAAGTAGTCGATGGATGAACGAGAAATCTTCATATGTTCATGAATTGAAGGTGTGTCTGACTGCTCTTGATCGTCTTCTCGGTCGAAGTCAAGGTCATCGCCCTCGGAGAGAAGAGTCTCTTTGTGCTGGGCTGTGAAATACGTAGCAACGTCGAACCTGAAAGTTTTGTCAGCACGATCCAGGTGACGAGCGATCTGCTCATAATAGTTTTGATTATTCCCTAGACGAGCGGGGACCTTGACTTCCTGGACATGTGCATGCTCGGTCGCATCAGCAGACCATTGCATGACAGGGCCTGAGCGTCGAATGTTAGGTATCACACTTTGAAGTAACTCCAACTTCGGTATCTCCCACAAATCTTTGCGGCCCCCAGCCTGCGTGACGGTGTCTTTATGATCGTGAAACAACCTGAGCATGTTTTTCAACTTGGTGAGCACATGATCGGAGAACACGGGCGCTTGTGCCAGGTAGCGGAACTCGACCAATGTGCGGACAGCGATGATGAATCGGCGAGGGACCGCACCAGCGATAACGCCAACAAGTATCTCCCACGAATCTTTGCGGCCCCCAGCCTGCGTGACGGCGTCTTTATGATCGTGAAACAACCCGAGCATGTTTTTCAACTTGGTGAGCGCATGATCGGAGAACACGGGCACTTGTGCCAGGTAGCGGAACTCGACCAATGCGCGGACAGCGATGATGAATCGGCGAGGGACCGCACCAGCGATAATGCCAACAAGATACCTCTGAATTGATCTGTGGTCACGCCCCGTAACCTGCTTCAGAGCAGAGATTCCGTCTTCGAACGCGTGGTATCCGATTGTAGGTTGGACGAGAGAGAAATGAAAATCGATCTCGGGAGCGGTTACAACTTCGATACACCATTTAATATCATGATCCCAGGAAAACCGATGAAAGTGATGGAGTGTTTCTATATGGAGGAATTCGGCCGGACAGGACAAAGGCCAGTCCACCCAGAACGGCTCAATAACGCCGTTCAAGCAGAGAGCCTTGGCTACCTTCAAGAATGCCTTATAATCTTGAGGAGAACACTTTTCATAGGCTTTGCAGATGGCACGGAGAGTATCAGGACCGGTGCGTGGAGGATGTCGATCGGGATCGCCGAATTGCTTCGAGGTAGCTGTCGTGAGTGGCGATGCTTTGGGGCTTGTACATGCCACGAGGCATTGCTCCGGTGTGTCGCCAATATGCGCAGCCAGAGGAGTATAACAATACTGCAAATTCCCAGCGGGGTCATTCATCATGACCCCGACTCGAGCAGCGATTTTGAGGGGTTCCAGCACTTCATGTAAGGCATGATGGATTAATCTATCATGGAAAAGTCCTCGGGTGCGCGTATCCTTGTGAGTAAACTTTGCAATTGGGAGGAGAGCGAGAAGCAAGTACGTATGCATTGAGATTTTGGAACGAATGGTTGGGTCGATGTTGGCAAGACTGATGAGTAGTGGGTACGCCATAGTACGATTGCCGCTGATCACGGATATGTTCGTCTTGTCCGAGGCTAGAATAATGCCGAGCATTGTCGCACCTTCAGGAAGTTTTTCCTGGTAATGTACGATAAACTTGAATGCGAAGACGATCACAGTTCGGAAAATAGACTTACTTGAATTTCCCATGCACGTTCCCCGCTCAACCAGTCTTCATATATACGACAGATACGAGCAGCTGAAGTCCAGACTTTCTGGGGGATGAACGATATATGGGGATGAAGCAGCGGATGGACCAGCAAGGATTGTAAGCACTCGAGAGCCGGGCGATAGAACAGACGAATCGGCTGCTTGGTTGGAGCCTCGCTCATGAGCCGCTTACACAACCAGGGTGGTCCTGCGGGAAGGCTTTCTACACGCCCCCGAAGCTCCCTCGCAGTCCGAAACGAGAGGGAAAGGTGTTTGACCTGGACCGGTAAATTACCATCTTTTGAGAAAAGAATCGAATATGCACTTACGATGGTTAATGACAGCAAAGAGTCGATTGCTGCCATGCTCAGCCCTGAGCATAAGCACCAAGACGAGAATTCCCATTCATCGCCAGAAGCAAAGGGAAAAAAGAGATTTCCGCGTCGCTCTTTGGCATATTCATCTTGCCAGAACTGATCCATGAACGTGAATCCGCCAGGGTAGGAACGGCTAGAATCCGGAAAAGTCTCAACGAATTTCTGCTCACCACTGTCCATCTCATCGTCTCTATCCCGATCGTCGGTAGCGTCATTGTCCTCGGAACGTAGAAAGGGGTGGTAATCAAAATTTTGCTGAGAATCCAAGGCAGGAAAAGGAGCGGGGTCGGGTACTACATCGTTAGATCGATCATTGTCTTGAGGTGACTCTGAGTCACATAACTGAGAAGGATTTGAACGGGCTGAATCTTGATACCAAGTTGTTCCGTAGCAGCAACCCATCGGCTGGTTCAAGTGTCGGAGAACGTTTGTCTTGGAGACAAATTTTTTTCCGCATCGTGGACAGCTGATTGTCTTCAGTCTTCCGCGATTTGTTCTCGCTTTTGGCATCGATCTTGGGGACCGGGACTCGTAAGTGAAAGTATACTCGCAGCCTGAAAAGCTCACCACTCAAGCGTTCAAAGTTCACCGTTAACGCGGCACTCGGGGCCTAGACTCGGAGCGATACAGAAGCTGAAAAAGTAACAGGTACATTGAGGTATTGAGGACCCTTACGAAAATTGACACGTGCATCTTCTTCTCCAACGTTCATAATGAGCGCACCGAATTCACAACAACAACAAAATCAAATGGCTGCCCTTCCTTTCCAACAGCGCATATCGGATGAAGTATTTCATTTGGCGCCGTTTTCAACCCTCGATCACCATACAATTTCCCCAGTTTGCTACTCGATCCATATGCCAGGTTCTCGCTCTCAAGACCATTCGATACCCCATCCTGACGCTCAAAATTGTTGTTCTCAGCCTCTCAAAGGCTCGGAGGATGAATTAGGGGACAGTAACAGTGATCATGTCGGTGTAAGTTTCCACTTACTTTTCACTGTTACTCACCGTTTATATTCTGGACTTATACGCGTAGGAACCCAGGCACACGTGCCACGTTGTCCCTTGCCCACGAAATGCCCGAGAAGCCTACCTGCTGTTAGAGGCAGCCCGGGCCGATCGTCGTATTCTCGACGCTCGCAAGTCCCTTACCTGGCAAATCATCCACCGCAACACACTGGTTCTTCAATACAACCGAATGATTCTGGAGAGGACACAGGATGATCTGCGAGCTGCCGACCGCTTTGTCGGCCAAGTTCACTTTTGGATTAGGAAGAGCGGACAAAGTGCAGCATTCGAGTACGCAATGCGAGAAGATCACTCACAGCCCGTCTCAGGTTGGTCTTCAACCTCTTCATGTCACTACTATGGGCCCGCACAATCACTGAGTCGATCCTTTACAGCCGAGCAGCTCTCAAATCCCTCATTATTGGACGTCGATCTTACATAGTTTCCCCGACGTTTGTAGTTGCCACGAGTACTACTGTTTGTATTTTTTTTCACCACTGGCACTACTTAGTTACTTTTATTAAAGCCGCGGCCCCCTTGAGCACTTTGACTCGGATGAGTCGCACAATACCGTGACCGTGACACAGTCTGTTTCAACTTCATCTTCCAATTCAAAGTTTATCTTTACGGAACGATGTTGATATCTTGCGCCTCACCGTTCCTTCTCTCAGATCCAGAAACTACCAGTGCTGCCACACCACCGTGGTCTTGCCCCGCCCTCACTACGACCACTGTGTGCCACTGCCATGTCAATCCAACTCCAAGTCGACGACGATGAACTGCCTCTACCAGCACTCCGCTTCCCTTCCACTGCTCGGCTCAACAAAGGTTTGTACAACTCTCAGGCTGACACGACAACGACGATGGCATGTCATACGTTTTGCAGATTCTCGCCCCATCAATGGAGAAGCCTTCACGACCGTCACACCCGCCCAACTCATCGGAATTGTGCCTTTCTGCTCTCTCTTTGACAAAAATGCAAGACTTACCAGTAGGTGCTTTTCATCTCCCGACACAATGATGGTGACTGTGCCGCGGTTACCGGCACTCCGTATTCTGGGACTCAGTGTGATATTCAAGACTGGGGTTGTGGTGAGTTTATTAGGTTGGGAGCACGCGAGGGAAACAACCACCGTGACTGGCAGTAGGACTATGCAGTGATGCTCTTATGAGTAGGATTCCATAGATCGTCAGGCAGTGCTGTAGATCAGTCCCTATGATAGACTTTTTTCTGCTCGACTAGCTCCAAGTCCGAGAATTGGTACTACTATAGTTTTTTTTAACTTCTTGGGGGGCGGAGTGATTATATTGTGTGTGCCAGTACCGGTGTTACAGTCTAGGACATACAGGAGCAGGGTGTACCCAGGTGCGACACTTGCTTGACATTG
>JBBPMZ010000710.1:0-11075 GCA_038090575.1 Tylopilus cf. pernanus | reverse complement strand
CACCCCATGCAAGCACTTTGATGTATCTCCTAGCTGTGCTACAGGAGAAATTGTGATACATCCTAAGCTGTCATCTGTAGTCATGGATTATCCTCCCAGTAATATATCCCATGCCTGTAACTACTATGATATATCTTTATGATACATCGTATCCGGTGTCTCTTTTTTCCGTTATGCTTTCCGCACCTAGTCCATATTGTGGCCCTCAGATGATATATCTTTAGGATTCATCATGCTCGGTGTTTCTTTTTTCCCTCCCGTGCTTCCTGTTCCTGGTCCATGTCACAACCCCACCGTCCTCGTCTGATGTCATGCAAATCCGTCGATCATTGATCAACACCATGTACATGTGGGGTAACTAATGCTAATCATCCATCCGCCTGCTCCTCATCGTCCTCTGCACACGGATGTTCGTAGGGGGGAGCATCGATTGTTGGTACATCAAACGCGTCCGTGTCGATCACCCCATTGGTGGCTATGGGCCCTAGCATCACCATCTTGCCCACATCAACCCAGTCCGCAGTGAATGAGGCACTCAACTTGCACCTGATGGCAGCCTGGCGTTTTGCATATGCGGCAAACGCTTCTGTATCTTCGGGCTTCTCGAACGATCTCATTACCGCACGTTGATCCCACAATTCAGCCTCCCACTTGACAAATGCAAGAACGCGGCGCATCTCCTCGACCAGTAGATGAACTTCTTCATTCCACCGGTGAGAGCGTGCTCTTGCTTTGGTCCACTCAATCCGCAGTGCTAGCAATACGGTAAGAAAACACGTTCACTCGCCACAACTCAGTACGCACCATCCTGCAAGCCAGCGTCTTCATGCGGTACGCCATGCGTGCGCCAGATCCATGACATGATTGCAGTGCCCTGGGTCTGCCCATCCAAAAGGTCCCCCATAGCACGAAGGTCAGTGACTTTCAATGGTTGAAACGTATCTCTCCATTCGCTCTTGTCTAATTTCGGCGCAAGCACAGTCAATGCTGAATGTGCACGGTGATATTTTGAGTGACTCAGGGAGAGGCGATCTTGTATCGTTTGCAGCGAGCGCTGAGCCCTTGTATTTGCACCTTGACCTCGTAGGTTGCGATCCTTGAACTTGAGAAGCTGTGCACGTAGCCGAAGAAGATGTCGACACTCGTCCAGGGCGTCGCCGGCCTGTGCATATCGTAGGGCCCATTCAATCTCAAGCATTTTTAAATCGCAAGTAATTGTTTCACAGACGTCCGACGGGAAGAGGAGTGGGATATTTTCAGGTTTCTCTCTCGAATCCTGACCAGAGGCCCGTAAGGAAGATGTACCGGGCAAGTAGAGAGCCTGGATGGAGATCCAGGTATCAATTTCCCGCTGCAAAGCATTGCTACGCAGCAGTAGCTTGCTCCTTTGATCCTCTGTTGGGTGATGCCCCAGATGCTTCCAGTCTGATTGCAGTCTTCGCCTGGTGAGGGTCAGCACGGTTGAATAGTAGCTGACGCATGGGCTACTTACTGTAAATGCTCGAGGTCGAGTCCCATACTTAGTAGTACGCTAGCAGTGACCTCTGCGTGCAATGAGACGGTCTTGCCCAATTCTAAGTCGGATGCATCCTGTTGGGCGAGTTGGAGGCGTACGGATGAAAGGGTAACCGCTAGCCTGGCCGTCAATCCTCCAATCATGGACTATAGCAACGCCACACGTACACGTCACTTTACTTTCCAGCGGATTGGGTTTGCTCTTGTCGGTTTCCCAGTCCTCGATCTCCCGTGTCCATTCCACAAGCGCAGACTTGCCCTCCGCTGTCGCTTCAATAGACATCTGGAGCTCTTGGAGTGCTTCACGGTGCTTCATTCTTTCTTTCACAGCAAGAGTGAGTCTTCGAAGTAGTGTGTGGCCTTCAGCATAACACGTCAGTATGTTTGGAACACGTAAGGGGAAGATTAACTGACCGAAGGTGATCTTTTTTTTCCAGTTGGCATCGCCGAAGTGGTCATTGAGTACATCCCTTCGCGAACCTGGTCCCATTTCCTTCGTGCTTGAGGCAACCTGGTTAATGTTGGCCCAACCACGCTCCGGTGCCTCTCCATCTGTGCGCCCTACGCCTGGGCTCCAGTTGAGAGAAAATTGGGTCTGACAGGTTTCAATGTGAGCGGCGAGGTGAAACTTCGGCACAAAGAAATTGAGGTTCTTGATGGCCGGGTCGATTTGCAGGACAGAAGGTAGCAACTTCATGCGTTGCCAGAATTTCTTGTGCCATTGGCACGCTATATCATAGGATACGTTGATGGTCGTGAGCGATGACCTAGCAAGCGCTGAGGCAAAGATGTAGTCCATGTTCACGTATCTAAAATGGCGAACAAAAAGATGAGCATGAGAGTGAGTTCAGGAAGACGACAACGTACCGTTCACCTTTCTGAAGATCGCCCACCCCGCATGGTAGCTTCATGTCGTGCCTCGCACAAACGGCTGCCCCTACGCCAGTGGCCGCAAGTCCTTTCGAGGACTTCGTGTCTGCCATGTTGACTGCATTATGGCTGACGCATGTACTTCGCTTGACAACTATTAGCTTGTGCATTCGTGATAACAGTATGCCTACCTCCTGTGGCACACCAGAATTAGCACTCAGATACGCCTTGTATTTGACATCGTCAACAAAGTAACCCCATCCGTTACTAAGACCAGGGTCCTTAACATCAGAAGATACATGACGCCGCTTGAGACGGAAATTCGCATCAAGAGCGACAAATGTGGCATAGAGCCATCTATGAAATATTATTGACCGGCCGGGAGATGAGTGAACAGCAACTTACGATTGCTCGGATTGCGCCCAATTGATGGGCAGGTTTTTTTCGGGGTGAGGGCAAGCAGGGCAGAGGATGGCCAAGTCGCCCTCTTGAGTTGCATCAATTCCAGCAGGATCGTGTCCGCGTCCAGATCGTTTGAGCGCCTTGAGGTTGCGCCATTGACTGACCATACGCAAAAAGACTGCGTACCGGTTCTACAGGTGGTCAGTACAGCACACAGGCTCAGGTAGCGAACAGCTTACACGTATCGGAGTCGATCCAGTGTTGTCTGTCCGCCGCGCAATGGCGTGGAAGAACTCATATGCGGTCACCTTGGATTCAAAGGATAGTACATGGAATAGTTCCATGACCGCAAAGGTGGCTGCTGTGCGAGGATCAATAACGGATGCTGGATATAGTCGAGCTGAGAGGAGCTGCCTGTAACGATTTGTAGCATGTTCACAACCGCACCAGTCCAGCGCAACGGGGTGTATTGCGTGGACATCAATGATGACAAAGTCGTCATCAAAGGCGGCCTGACGTTGAGGGCATGCCTCTCCAGGACTGTGACCTAATTGGATCCGCAATCCCAAACTCTTGAGAGTGACTTTTGCGAAATAGTTGTCCGTCCATTGCTAAGACGAAAGGTTAGATAGATATTCGCCGAACCAAGGACAAGCCCACCTCCACGCGATGGAATGGATGGATGAAGTGTGATTGTACAACGCAGTCTTGACAGAAAAACGTCATGGTGAAGCAATCTTTGCAGCGATAGATCGGGTTTGGGCTTCCGCATCGACAGCTTGACCAATGCTCTGCTTTTCCCCGGCCTTCTAGACGGATGAACTCATCAAGAAATGTCGCCCGCTCGGGCAGCCAAAGGTGAAGTGGTTCTTCCTATCCAACGAATCAGTGAACATCTCAAGTGATCAGAAATCCCACTCACCGTGGAAGCTTTCGAACGCTGCTTACTACTGACTGAAGGAGCCCGAGGATCATCCCACTGGTTTGTGGGCACATCCCATAGGACCTCATTCCAAGGGTCGTCATGACGGGTAATGGGTGGCTCGGAAGGGTCCTGCACTGGCTCACTTGTCGTCATAGCCTGGCTTGGAGGGATATAGGTCGTGCGCAACGCGAACGTGCCGGAACGTTGCTGGCTGAATACACGATGTCGCTGAACGGTATTTGCTCCGTTCTTTTGTGTGTCAAGGAGGGTAACATGTCGTATTAATTTGGGCTTTTTGCTAGGTCGTCCAGCCATTAGCACTTGTAAGCTTGAAGACTTACTACGCTGCTTACCTTTCTCTCACACAGCCACACGACACACGTGGGAACGATCAACAAACTGCTTATCTTATTCTCACAGCCACACAACATATGTGGGAACGATCAACAAATGTCTCTTTGTTTGGCTACACGCTACTGCTTCAGCAAACCTTTGCAGACCGCTTCGCTCAGCATATCATCACAGAAAGAGAGATCCCTGGTGGTCATACCCCGCAAACTCGCTGGGCAGTGCCCATCATGCTTCAGGATCAAAGCGTCGCCCCTCAACACCTGCTGTTGCTCTCTCCCCGCCACGGAGTTCATCAACGCCGTGTTGATTGGTTGAGGATTGCTCTCCTGTGAGGCGTAACAGATGGTGTAAGAATTCTCCATCCTTCTATCTTCTACGCCGGGGAAATTTGCGAGGCGGATGACGCGAGGTTTGATCTCCAGACCAGGTGAGCCGCTGCCAGTCATTATCCATGGCTGGAGAAACACGAACTCTTCCTCCACCGCAACAGATACCACCGTGGATACGTCACAACAACATCCATAGAACACGGCATTGAGATACCGCCGGTTAGGCTGCGAAGCTGGTTAGTGCGAGAGCTGGTTTTGGTAAGCCCGGATCCTTACCCTATGGTGAGTGTATTGATATTCTTCGATCTCCATGATGTCTCTGAACGTCGTCTCGCGCAGAATATCGTTCCTATACATGCGGGACATGACTGGAGGGCAAGATTTTGGGGGTACAGAAAGTAAGCACGGTTCGTACTCTACTGGTATGCGTATGATCATCCAACTATTTATTCAACGAGATCTCCGGTGTGCACGACGGACTGTGTCGACAACACGCGGGTTGCTAGGTTTGCTCACTAGGGGAAGGTAGCCCAAAGGAGGTGCTCACCCACATCGCTTTGTCCCCCCGAGTGCGCCATGGATGTATCCGCGGATTTCAGGCGGCTGAAGGCCTTTGCCTCCGATGTATGGCGAACGCCACCTTACTCCCTTCTCTTTTTTAGCATACTTCTGAGGTAGATCCGCAAAATGCAAGTAGCTACGCACCTGCCACCCCCGACGAGCGCGCAAATTCTACCGACAATGAACCACGGAGATGTGACGTCGCAAGGTGTTACGTCTTTGCTTGCATGGCCCGCCCACCGCACTGCTTCGACAGGTAAGCGTCCTGTATAAAGCATCAAGGGCTCGCCACTTATCCTCACCCACTCACCTCTCTGATCCCTACTCAGTCGACAATGTCCCAGTCTGCACGCTCCTCGTCTGCTCAGCCTGCTTTATCAGGCGATGAGGGTACAACTTTGGGTCAGTATCATCTCATCAACTTCCGTTGTCTGTCGCCATTAACGATGTTTCAGATGGCCTTATTACTCTGCTGCGTTCCCTCCATCTGACCCAGTCGGATAGCGAGACTCTGATTGGGGTCCTGAATGAGCGTGTCGCTGCAACCGTCAGTAAGTTGTGTCCCCGCTCAACCATTTATTGATGACTGAGGGATGCTTCGTAGGTCCTTTATCCACCCCTATTTTAGCCCCAACCCTCGTTATACAGCCCCCCAGTATCACCACCCCCAGCGCTCCGCCCTTTGCCCCTCCACCTGTCATCATTGAGGCCCAAGATGGCGATGATCAAGATAGCGACGAAGCGGCAATTCAAGAGCCAATCACGGTCAACGTTGCTTCTCTTCGTGCGCCCCCGATGTTGCTGGCCATCGAGCCACAGGATCCTCGTTACCACGGGGCCGAGGTCTCCATGGCGGACGAGTGTCGCCTCTCGCTGTATCGCGGGATGTTCTATAATCTCCCCGCGTTATCTAATCCGGAGCCGCCATTCTACTATGTCACTCGAGGTCGATACATTGGAGTATTTGCAGGATGGTAAGTATGTATATTTATGGTGTGGCGTAAAGCTGATCTAGTACCGTTCGCTAACAGGGACAACACGAGCCCCAAAGTCCAGGGAGTCAGTCGCGCGATATTTGCAAAGGTGGAATCGCTTGAGGTAGGCGAAGAGAAAGTCCGTAATGCCATCAAAAGGAGCGAGGCCCTGCAAGTTTAAATAGTATTTGCGCTGTATCGAAATGTACTATTACTCGCAAGCTCGAATGATACCTTTCCCTTGTCGCTGAGCAGATTGAATATGAGACATCAAATTCAAGAGTCAAATTAAGACCGATCTGATTCCAAATGATGTTGCCACCGACGGTATCGTCAAGCATTGTATAAGCGTTGTGTAAGTGTCGTATAAGTGTCGTACAAATGTCGTATAAATGTCGTATAAGTGTCGTATAAGTGTCGTATAAAAGTCCCATAAAGGTCCCATAAAAGTCTAATGTGAGTGCATACTATTTACATACGTATATCTTGCACGAACTCCACCTCCCACTGTGACCCCACTCCCAACTTCTAGCAACCATTCCAACCAACTTAAATGGGTCGACCGAAACTCTACAATACCCCAGAGGAAAAACTGGAGGCTGTACGTGCAAATAAACGCGCATATTATGCTAGGTGCAATCATCATTCTCGTCATCATATCATGAGTCATATTGACCATGTGACTCAGAAACAGGAACTCGATCAGTACCAAGATGAAGGTAAAATATCAGGCACGCTCCAAACCTGATACTGATATGTCTCAGTAAGTATTACTTCGTCATTCTCTCATAGTCATCAATGTGGCCTGACGAGAACAGACCTAAAGAGCCAGATGTAAATGTCACTCGGCCCAAGCCTCTAACGGCGAACAGCAAGCGGACTCGGTGAGATCTCTGGCGACTCATCTAATCTCTGAGTTAATGTCAAATAGATTACAAATATTTCTTGGCATGCCAGAGCGTGAAGCTGCTGAAACACTATATTGTGAGTTCATGGAGACGCACAGCTTGGAGCCTATACTCGCAACAATATCCTCGCTCGAGGCAATCAAGGACGAATGCTACAAAGCTGAGGAAGACATACTGGAAGAGTTTGGTGTTGGCATATCCCTCCAACGCGCTGCTGAGGCAACGCGCTCAGTTGGTTCCTTCCTTTCTGCCATCCAAGAGCTTTATTGCCTTGCTTTTGTCGATGTCGCTGACCTGGAGACAATGTACAATGATGGGAAGCTTTTATTTCAGTCATTCTAGTTAGCTACATGCGAGAACAATTTGGTACAATCACGCTCACTGAGTACAATTACAAGTCCAAGATCTCAGATCTGGTCCGTGCGTGCGATGTGTGCCAGTGTTTGGCCATGCTGGTAAAGGAAAATTTTCACTTCCGCGCTCTGCGACCTTTCATTTCGCTTAGCGAGGCCGAAACTCAGTTTGTCGCCGATTCCGTCATTGCTCCCGTCACAAAGTATGTGATTTCAAATTCATATCGCTTATGGAAGGTAATCTCATTCGTCATAGATGGCACCTCGAAAATGGACTACTGAAGAGCAGGAGACGTTCCTCCAACCATGGTATGAAAAGTACGCGAGCAACGCAAACATGAAAAAAAAGCAATATACCATATTCTTTGCCAACCTATCGGAGGCGTGGTTTGAAAAGTATCCGGAACGAGTTGCTCTCTGGGGCAACACCTACGGCCCATTGACGCAAGAACAAGTGGTGCAATATGACGAAGCTGTGCAGAAGCGCAAAGACGTAAGTAGGATGCGACTGAGATTATGAAGATCTTACTCACCGCTACTCCAGCAACTCAAAAACCGTTTCAAGAACGTCTTCGGAAGCTCGAAGGTCGGACGCCAAAGCAAGGCCGAGGCGAATGACGTCTTCCAGGCCGTATTGGGGTGCATGGCCGAAGGGGAGAAGGGCCGGCGGAGTTATCAGGAGGTGGAGGCATACTCCAAACTTTTCTTTGAAGATCGTGTCAAAGGAGCAATCTCCCAGAAATTGGCACTCACCGGTGAAGAATTAAAAAGTGTGGGCATTCAGCGCATAAAGGACGAAACTCGAGCTCTCTACCTTACTGAAACCGAGGAGGTGAAGCAGCAGGTGCGAGAATTTGCGAAGACCGCGAAGCGCGAGGCAAAGGGGGGAGCGTCGGAGATCGACACTGGGGAGATCTGGGCGAGCGGTCAAACAGAAAAGTTAGTAACATTTGATAGTCCCAGCATTGACTTACTCGCTTTGTTAGGAATATCGAAAAGCTGGCGGCGGTCGTTAACAAGTTCATGACAGGATTGCAGAAGGCGACTGGGTGGTCATTCTCTTTGCTGGCAGGAGGTCCCTCACCGCTGCTTCAAGGGGAGATAGATGCGTACAGGTGAGAAAACGTGACCTAGGCCAGGAAAAATAAACTCACTTGTTGCGTAGCTTTCACGTTGGCTTGACGGCGCTCGGAAACGACTTCAGTAGAGCGTATCCGGACTTCGATAAGGACATTATGGGTCCATTCGTCGATTTCCTTCAGAGGGTGCATGGTAAGCAGGCAAAATGACATGGTGACGAGAGTGATAAACACGCACACAGCGCCAATACCAAAGGAGGGTGAGGACGGGGGTTTACCTGCGAAAGGTGAGGGAGCAACTTGAATGTCAATGATGATGACCGCTCAACGTGGACCAGCGTCAAAACTGGAGCTCAAAACCCCACGAAGTGAGGAGGGAGAGGGGATAAACGAGAGCGTCGGACTTCCTGGCGACTTATATACGCTGTCAGACGATGAATCCCCTGGCGGTTGCAACGGGGATGTATCCGCTCACGGTAATGGAGATATATCGCACGGCGGGGCGGATACATCTTCACACGATGATACACAGCCTCAACTTCCGCAAACCGCCACTGCAACTTCCGATGCCTACCCCGACAGTCAAGAGGATGTATCCTCAATGCTCGGCCTTACCACCCACGGTATGATTCTTATGCTGCTTCTCAGAGTTTCACAGTTGTAATGATGTATCCTGTCCAGGTCTATCCCATGATTCCGCTGCTTCTTCTCAGCGCCCTCACCAAGTCACCCAATACGATATATCCCAAGCCCAGTTAATGTACAACTTTGCGTCTCAACAGGGTAAGTGATATTTCCGTATGTCCTGTGCCTTCGTCGTAATGATGTATCCATCAGCACCATCGCACGCCTCTTCTCAATTCGTCCCTAGTACCCACGACACCGCTCAGGTTCTCGATCAAGCGGATGTATCCCAAGGCTTAGGTACTGCTCCGCATGTTTCGGGCCCCTCTGCCACCCCTCTCCATCTCAATCAAGGCGATCTGACACTGATGCAAGATGTCTTCTCGAGCCTCCCGGTACCAGATACCTCGTTTACATTTGATGCCAGTGACTCTCAAGCCGCCTTTTGGCTAAGTGGGGACTTCGACGGTTACCTTGCAAGTCTGGGAGATGGAGACAAATCGTATGGTAACCCTGACTCATTTGTGCTTCCACCGGTCTACAGAAGCCCGGCGCGTGCCTTGCAAAATCTTACTGGTTACAGTCCTCCGCGTTCCAGGCGACTCCTGAATAACAAAACGCTCGCACCGACTCATGGAACCACCCCTTTCCCTGCGCAATCATCTCCCAATACCCTGCCTACTCTACCTCTACCTGATCCGTTTGATTCCCCGGCAGAGGAGCCTGTCAGAACCGACGCTGCGCTTCTCCCTACCGGTGATACTTTATCACCCCCCGCGCCCCCTGCTACCTCAGCAGCTCTGCCTCGGTCTATCCAGCCCCAGCCTTTGTTTGTTGCGTCGCAAAAAAACGGTCCCATCATGCGGTTGCAAGAGCCACGGGGACCGCTTTCGACGCTCACCGATAGCTCTATGCCACCTTGCTCCCGGGCCCCCATGGCCAACGTTACACTTGAGGCTGACATGGAGAGGGGTGATGATGTACGGCGTTCACGATCTGGGCGCGTTATTGTCCCCGCGACACGGAACGCGGTTGCCAATTCAATTGGGAAGGAGAACATTCCTTCCAAGTCGCGAAAGCGTGCGGTAGAGGAAGACGTTCTTACTAGCACCGACGCATCAAAACGTCGTCGGGAGTGAACATGCGGTATGCTGTTTTGCACGGCCTTCGCGACCAAGGAGCTTCGCCGTGAAGCAGAGGCTCGCAAAAGGCGACAGGCCCGTGAAAATACATTTGACAATTGTCCTTCGGTAGATTTTAATGTGTTTGTACGACATATCCCAACGTTTTTGTCTATCTTGCAATTTATCTACTAATATCCAACAAAATCCGGTGAATAAGCACGGCCCAGGTGTACTAACGGGTTTGGTGAGGATTTTACTGTAACATGAGAAGCTTTGTCCGAAGTATGATGATGTCGATCCTGGATTTGCGGTCAAACCAGGCACAAGGGGGATTCAATCCATGGACTCGAAGTGGATGCGGGTTCTAGGCCCGACCAACTGACTAATTCAGAAGGCGCGGATCCAAATAATGAGCGGGCGAGGGATGGAACAAGCCGGTGGATGCTATTTGTGGTCCCGTTATCGGGCCCGGGACAGGAGTGATGCATGTCATAATGTACCAAGGAAGAGAAGCGGGGCATATGATGTATCACGGCAAATAGGGGGGTAAGGAGGCCGGCGAGAGAAAAACGATATATCGAAGTAAGAGTCTAAGGATACATGATATACCACATGATGTATCGTGTAGGTATCACAGCTGGCTCGGATCGGAGCATTATATGATGTATCGTGATCATGCGACTCGGATATATCATGGCAGAGTCTCAGAGATAATGATGTATCATGTAAGTATTACAGCGGCCCGGGCTCGGATTGGGGCATTATATGATGTATCATGATCATGCGATATATCACCGTGACGGCAGAGTCTCAGAGGTGAAGATGTATCGCGTAAGTATTACAGTGGGCTCAGATCGGGGCACTATGTGATATATCAGAGCCATGTGATGTATCATAGCAGAATCTCAGAGATGATGATGTATCACATGATATATCCAGGTGAATCATTAATTCTACTACGATATATCATGTATTCTGGTGGATCACGACAGTAATGGATGTATCAACATTTTCCCTGTCATTACATTCAGAGGATGCATCAATATAGCATGATCGCCTG
>JBBPMZ010000709.1:0-11076 GCA_038090575.1 Tylopilus cf. pernanus | reverse complement strand
AGTGACTGAGAGTATTGATGAAGAGACTTTAGCTTGTTCCCTGATGGTTTTCAGCGCGGCACCCAGTCCACCCCATGCCCCACATATGTCATGAACTCGTGTTAGCTTCACCGGACCAGACAGAGCCGTCGACAGCATCAAGCCTTCTGTAAGGAAGACTAGTAAAGTGGTGTAAATCTAGCAGTTCATGCTCGAAGTCTGAATGCAGTTATAATTTCCATGATTTACTTGACATACCGTATAAAATGCCTGAAGTCCCCCACTCAATCCAATTGTGATTTCATAATTGGCAGTTGGGATTGTGATACGATGTTCTGGATGGTGACATGTGGCAATCATGAGAAGGACGAGTTGTATAACAACGAGGAAGATGTGCAAGAAGAGGCCCAGCTGAATGAACCAGCGATTACAAACCTGCCATTTTCCGCCGGCAGTACCTTGATCTGACCTGGGTTCCAAAAGCGAATCCCCAACATGCTTGCCTCGGTCGAATGAATCGGTGTCCATTGTCCAGCCACAATGTACGGTTGAGGATAAAAAATCCATGATAGTTTTTCGGCGGTGGTACTTGTATTATTCGACATGCTGTAATCGGAACGAAGAAAGAATCATGGCCCCAAGGTCCGACTGAGTATGGGAACTGGGATGTATCTATGTGATTCAGTGAGATGATTACTGAACGAAATTGGACCACCGTCATATGGCAGCGATGGACTACTGATGT
Source organism: Tylopilus cf. pernanus (assembly GCA_038090575.1). Lineage (NCBI taxonomy): Eukaryota > Fungi > Basidiomycota > Agaricomycetes > Boletales > Boletaceae > Tylopilus > Tylopilus cf. pernanus. The sequence goes on along the minus strand of JBBPMZ010000709.1, from coordinate 10,352 downwards.
TTCCGATGACAACTCCAGAGATTCTGTGCACACGCCCGGCCTGCGGGAAATTTACCGGTGTGATACATGGACAATGCTCGCCTGCTTGTGAATGCAACATGTGCTCATCCGTACACATGATGAATCGTCATAGTACGATCGACTGCGAGGTTGATTGCTGAGTGAACCCGTGCATTTATGTCCTTCTTTCCTTGGGGCGTTCTCAGTTGTCTACAAGTTGCTCCTACTAGTAATGGTACCTACTTTCGCTCGAAACTATCCCGCGCATGATTTGAAAGTGAAGCAAACATAAACGGGGATGGACGTCCCGGATCTCGCCAATAGATATTGTATGTCTCACTGACTTGCCCGCATCACTGCAGAAGGGACTGCGAACTATGTCGGTGGATACCAGGTGGACAGTGTATGCAAACACAATCGCGTGAGCAATTGGCGTCAGATCGAAAGATGGGACAAAAATATACCTGACTATACTCCGCAACCGGCGGCCCTGTCTCCTCAAAGGCTAAACCCATCAACCACGCAGCTTGCTTGAAACATGACAAAGTGACTGCATCAAGATAAGTGTGAGTAGTCAAACAACTAGAGCGTCTTGTCAAGGCCCTTTGTATACCAAGGGAACGTAAACAGACGATACTTTCAACTTGCTTGGGAGAGTAAATTTGAGTAGCAGACATGACTGAACGAACGAGAAAGTAACAGCTCAGAAATCAGGACCGAAAATGACGGACCGAAAGCGGTCGAAATCTTGTTGCTACCATGGCAACCGTGGTGCGCGAAGTCGTCCAAATCCAACTGCATGAGAAGCCTGCGTGGGGTGTTTTTGAACGGAGAGATACCGTATGGCGTTGACTCCGAGATCGTAGCAGGGTGGACCTGACTTCCTCACGGCCTTACGGATGGTTCCGTTCTCACTCCAGCCCGATCCTGGGAGGTTGGCCTGCTACACCCACCATGGCTGCTCTGAGCAACCTCCTCTACTACATCGCTCCTGCCAACCTCCTTCCTTCGCTCCACCTCCGTCAACATCGAATCACACTTCGCCATGTCCTCCTTGCACTCGGCATTTCTGCTGCCATCTCGACCCTATACTATATATACCTCAGTCGAAATAGCGCCCTTCTCACTTCCGAAGGCGTTTCATTCTGGTCCCCTGAAACGCCAGAAGCTTGGGCAGAACGAGCGGCACAGGTCAAGGAGGCGTTCCGACACGCTTATCGTGGTTATGAACAACACGCCTTCCCACATGATGAGTTATTATCCATATCCAACAAGAGCATCGACAAGTGAGTTCGTATCTCACAACATCCTCCATTACATACCCACTTCTGGGGCCATTACTAACTGGTACACCCAGTTTCAATGGTTGGGGTGTATCCGCTGTGGACTCTCTCGATACAATGCTGCTCATGGGCTTGGAGGACGAGTTTGCGCGTGCCCTGCCAATGATCGCTCAAGCCAACTTCTCTCTGCCAACCGTACGCCCTCCCGTCTTCCTTCCTCTTTTCGCATGGTTCTATTCACATCGGCACCCGTAGAATGACTACGTTCCCTTTTTCGAAACGGTCATTCGGTATCTCGGTGGACTGTTGGCAGCACATGCGATCTCCGGCAATGACCTCCTGCGACAGAAAGCGGACGAACTTGGAACCAAATTAGCCCCTGCATTTAATACAACGACTGGGTTCCCCGGCTTCGCAGTCGATACCTACAGGTCAGTCCTGATGATATCGTTATACAGCGGCCGTTTCTCAACTTGCTCACTCTTTCAGCGGACTGAATAATCTCTCATATAACACTGGAGTGCTAGCAGAAATAGCGTCTTGCCAGCTGGAATACGCGTACCTCGGCAAGATTACGGGAAAAAAGGAGCATGTTAATCATGTAAGTTGTTTCCTGTCACTATTATGCGTGCTGTTAAGAAAGCCCGTCCTGCAGGCGACCACCATTACAGATTTGTTCTATACTACAAAGCTCAATAGAACCGGAGGGATGTACCCAACGCGATGGAATCTTCATTCAGGCGTACCAACTAACCGTGAGTCTCTTGTCATCCCCCGGAAAAACCCTTGACCCATATCGTAGTTCAACTCTCGGTCGGTGCCCTTGCGGATAGCGGCCACGAGTATACTCTCAAGCAATTTTTATTAACTGCGCGCACAGACAAGCGTAATCTCGAAATGTGTCAGTGTGTCGCTCGACCCTTCGTCTACTGATGTTAACCGGTCCCATTCACAGACCTTCGATTCACCTCATATGTTATCAACAACCTTCTGTTCCTCACCCCTAAACGGAACCTCCTCTACGTAACGGACGCGACCATATTGAAACGCTGGTTGGGCCCTTCCCATAACTTTGAACATCTCTCTTGTTTCTTCCCCGGTCTTCTTGCCCTTGGTGTCCACCTCCTTCCCCTCGACCATCTTGATACCTTCGGTATCGATGTCACCGCACTTGCCGACGATCTGCTGCCTGCAGACCGCCGAGCCTATGACCGTCTCTCCGAGTTTAGCCTAGCGGACCTACATCTCTGGGCTGCCGAAGGCATTGCGCAGACGTGCTACTTAATGTATGCAGATCAGCCGACAGGACTAGGCCCCGAAATCGCACGTATGGACGTGCATCCAGACATGGACGCGATACGGTGGATCGATGCACTTCGCGCGTGGAAGAAGCACGAAGGTGGTGTGCGAGGATGGTGGCGAAACTTGTCTGGACGAGGCCGCTTGCCCCCAGGCATCACTGATATAAAACCTTGGACGAGTCCGTTTGCTGAAAACGTGACAGTCGAGATGATGGGTCGACCTCCCGGTGTGCGCACGAAGGGTATGGTGAACACGTTTGGGAGGGATTATTTGATCAAAAACTCTGCGTATTACTTGAGACCCGAGGTACGTCGCATGTCGGTCCTTGCTGGCAGGTGTGCTCATGGTGTTTTCCACTTTCTTTGATGCGATCGGCAGACGATCGAATCCCTCTATCTATTGTGGCGGACGACAGGAGATGTCAAATGGCGCCATCGCGGTTGGGACATTTTCCAAGCCATTGAACGCTACGCCAAGACTGATTCGGGGTACGCCAGCATCAGTGGTGTCCACACTGCATATCCGGAACAGCTGGACTCGATGCCAAGGCGAGTTGACTTGCTTACACGCAATGCCACCTTCTCTAAACACCCTTCGCCAGTTACTTTTTGGCCGAGACGCTCAAATACCTCTATCTCCTGTTCTCGGACGAAGATCCGATACCGCTTGACAAATGGGTCTTTAATACGGAGGCACATCCGTTACCCGTCTTTGAGTGGTCACAGCAAGAGAGGGAAGCATATGGAATTATGTAACATATGACAGGCATGCGCTGGCGATATCTATACAGGGGATGACCCCCTGTCGATGAGACGATCTCCTAGTGAGACGCATATTACACCCATTCTTAATGCCTTCCTTGTCTTATAGCCTTAAAGTTGAAGTATAACCGAGACTGCTGTGGGTTGAAATGTCGGCGTCTCTCTTGTAATCCAAACACCATTTTAGGGAATTCCCTTTGAAAAGTTTTCTTCGAGTCCGTCCCTCAGGATCTGGAACGCGTCGCGACTTGATAAGTGCAGCCAGTAATTGTTGCCAGACCAGGGCTATCGCCGGTCTCGGATCGTCATGATCTACGTAGAACTGTCCAGCTGTCCAATCGCTTACAAGTAGATATTTATAACTTTTCTCGATGATCCCGATTGCATGTACGTATGCTTGGATTAGATCTTGACAGGCGTCTAGTATACAATGTCCTCTCAAACTTTGGAGAACTTGAACGTATAAAATACTACATCAACTCGTCATTCATCTGCCATACGTGAAATTAGATCGTCAGTCAGGCCCTCGCTCACAGAAACCTGCTCCGGGTCGTATGCCTGACACTGGCACGAACATCCAGCCTTGATATCCCCGAGACGTATGTCAACCATCCCCACTTTCCGCAACCTGTCTGAACATGGTTCCTCCACCGCTTGCAGACGCGAGTGAAGCACTTCCGAGTTGGCTTCCAGCCACAGAGACTCCAGAACGCTCGTTCCGGAGACCGACGATGGCCGTTCTTGGTCTGTCTTTCCCCCCAGGATGTATATCGACGTCACGAGGGCGACGAAGGAAGCTGCCGATGCAAAAATGACCTGTTTAAACGTCCCCGAACAACGCGCATCGTCAGTGGCGCATGATATGTAAATTCACAGTTGCCGAAGGAAAGACATACGGGGATGGTATTGATCTGCATGTGGTAGCCCATGAATATGAATTCAAGGCAGTAAAGAAAAGGGAAACCATGGCGACGTACATTCAGGCGCCATTGCAAAACGTGCTGTATCGCTTGGCTCTTGCCAACAGTGCGATTGAAACCTCCATTACTGTCACCGAGTTGACCCGCTGAAAGGGACGCGTGAACATTCAAAAGTGTGAACTGATCGTCACAGGGTCTACGAAGTGACGGGCGACCTACCGACCCACATGAACCTCGCCGCAGTCTGGCTGATAGCATTTTCCAACTGCGCCGGGGTAAGCGTCACAGTAGGATCGGTGCTCGGTTGACTTCCAGCTGTATACTGCGCTGCTGTCCAGTTCAACCCAAGCAAGGACATCATGTATCTTTTCAAAATTCCTGTGGTCAGTCTCTGTCGCGCCTGCGAATGCAACAAAGTAGGAAAAGGACACTCACGCATCCATGGTCGTGGAATAAGTAAAGGAGCCATTTGTCGAAGAAGACGAAGTGGAATACGTATAGTATTTCGACAGTGCGGTCGTCATCTGGGCGTAACGACATGGTCCATGTCAGTGGATAGTCTCGTGCCAAACACAATGTAGAGACACACCCCAATGTTAATATTTGTTGCTGCCGCAGGCGACCACACGGACCAAGATGCCAGGGCAGATAAAGCAGTTTGATCCAGAATTGGATCAAGTTTTTTCTCTTCTAAATTAAGTCTGGCTGGAACAGAGTGTGTACTGACAGAGCATGCAGCAATATAAGCCCGTGTCTTTGACGTTTGAAGACCGCCTTTCGGCTAAGTTCAGTAAATAAACATATGGTCGACAATAGCAGCAACCGCACCCGACGATGAGACATATGTCCAATTCAAATCGAGAACCACAGGATCGTGCACAGATTCATCCAAGTCAACAGCAGTTGTGATCATGTAGAATAGAGCATGAGGACAATCTGTGCACTATTCGAGCTCAGAGCAGAAGTCTTATCCAGAAGAATGCGAACACCTACTTGGCCATCGACCCGATGAAGGAGATCTTTCCCTGTGAGAATGTAAGTAACTTGAGGTGTGACAAAGTAGTAAAACGCGACTCGCATGTCGGGGGTACGAGAAAGCTATTGTTGCCAGTGGTCCCATTCAACGAGAAACCAATCCTGTATTCTTCAATACTGTCTGGGCTCGGATATTTGAGTTGGTCAGAAAGAAACGTGAGGTTGGGTACGAGGCCACATTGCGTGCTGAATGTCGTCGCATTGACAACTGCTTCTGAAGCTCCGACATTTTCCAGAGCCTGGGGTATATCGTATACAGTACTGTTGGACAACCCGTATGTAGGCATGTTCGAATCTTGGCCTGCCGAACAAGCAATGGGGGAGATCTCAGACCATTCTAACTGGCTGATATTCAGAGAACTGTCCGGTAATGCTAAGCCCGACGAGACGCTGACGAGCAGGTTATTGTCGAATGCTTGCCACTGCATGATGGACGATGACACAATGTGAAGGACCAGCATGGAAGCAAGGTATGTGACAACAGCGATTACTTGCCAAGGTGACGAAGGTACTTTGCGCTGCTGCAAGAGAATAAGGATTGCTGCACCGATTCCGTTCCACGCTCCAGACACATCGTGTACAGTGGTCAACTTTCGTCGTTCGCTGACCATTTTCATAAATGAAAGTCGTTGCAAAACAAAGACGAGGAGCGCGGAGTAAAGCTTGTCCAGGCATGAGGATTAGGGAGCACCAGTAACCAGTAAATGGTATCAACACACCGTGTAAATTACTTGCAGAAGAGCACTCAGACCTGTTGTCGTTTGAAGGCTTTCGAGGGGAATGATGATCGAATGCTCTGGATGGTTAACCAGGAGGGAAAGAAGAATGACATGTACTGATAGTAGGAAGGTATGAAGTGCGTTGCACCACCAGTGACTATCGGAGGTGCCCTTTGCACGGTAGGAGGACCGAGCGAGTCGACTAGGTGGAAGATGTTCAGGGCACTCTGATACAGGTGTTGATTAGACATGTCCAGATTCCCAGGATAGACTAACAAACCATGCGTAAAAGCCTCACCGTGATTGGAACCAGCAAAATGACTTAACAATGGGAAGGCTGCATAGAGGTCGAAATTTTCCTGCCCAGCAAGCACATAAGCGGAGCGTCTCCATAAAACGGTTTCAAACGTAGATGATGCGCGTAGGCCGTCTACTGACGGACTCCGAATATCACCTAATTGATCACGGAGAGTTGACGAGCGTGAACCAAACCACATGATTTCAAGCATGCCAGCAGCAGGTATGACCCCTTGCTGGTTCCCCCGCCCCCAAAGCATGCAGATCACGAGGACACAAAGGGAAATTGAAGCGCAAAGAGAAGATATAACCTTTATAGCGTGAGAATAATCCTAAGCCCTTACAAAATACCGTCGACTTACTGGTAGAACATTGATCTACAGATAAAACGAGGGATAACGCGTCAAGGGCGGAGTCATTGGGAAGTCGTTGGATCACACATACATTCAGCCTCCATTTTAGCGCATACTCCATGATTTGAGCTTCCTTTGTTTGTCTATCGAAGCCTCCTCCGGCTTCACCTAATTCTCCAGCTGCATAAACTTGGCAGTGAGTGACCATCCAGATGAGCGATCTCGATAGCTACCTTACCTAACCACACGAATCCGGCAGCAATTTGGGACGTAACTTTCTCCACCTGGTCTGCGGTCAACAGATATGGCGGGGTGGAATTTGGCTGGAAAGATGTCCTGTTACACCAGGACAAATCAAGCCCTAAAGCAGATATCATATATCTACCATTGTGTTTAAGTTGATTGTGATCCTATTAGGAGGTGTGATGACTCACGCATCGAAGTTAGTCAAATTCTTCCAGTATGGCTCTGACATATAAGGTTGACAATAGTAAGTTGTTGGAAGGTTGTTGGAAGTTCCATCCACCATTGCAGAAACAATCTGTTTGTATCGGTCAACCTATGTTTGTAAACTGAGTCTACTGAGATCGTAAAATGGAAGACCAACTGCAAGACTGAGATTCGTGTCACCACCAGGCGAAAATGCTGACCACGTGGCGTTTGCTAGATGGTCACTCGTGGCAAGCTGGGTTTCGGGGGTCTCTAGAGCGACTGCTCGAGTCGTTGTATCGAAGGTACATGCGACAATGTACACTTGTGTAGTAATATTTTGAGCTACACCATCTAAAAGTATAACATGATATTTCGTTTGTCCGTCCGACCATGACTATCACGGACACTTACCGGGAGAAGAAAATGTTCCGTTGATATAAACGTGGCTGGTGCCACTGACTGACTCATCGTGTTCGATTGCTGTCGAGACGAGATAAGTGACGAAAGGTTGTGTAGTCTGGAAATCTGTTTTAGTTGATCACAGCGTAATAAAAATATAAATCTAACACGGGTTGACGTGGTAAACCAAACTTCGTTAGGCACTATCGTCAGGTATGAGCCTCAGATCTTCAATATCTCAAAGAAAGACCGTACATGGTAGATATCGAGGAGTGATACTAAAGGGGTCTAGGCCTGGCATCGACACAATGATGTTCCACTGTACATCATCACGTTCGATTGAGACATTTGTGAGTAGACCGCAATGTGCGTTCAACATAGTTGCATCGACTGTGGCATTGACGAAAGGGGATACGGGGACATCGTACAGAGTGTTGTTCGCCAATCCTTGCGTCGTATTCCCATACAGATCTTGTATGTACGGGGACAGGGAAACCACCCCATCGTACCGGTCCAGCGACGTGAATCCGTCAATCGGGTCAGGCCAAGTAGCCACCGATGAGACCATGAGAATCACGGTTGCATTAAATGGTTGGAATTCCATTATGGTGGATGATGCCACATGAAGTACCGCAGCACAGAGAAAGTATGCCACAACTAAGCCAATCGAGAATACGGATGAATTGACCTTGGTTTGCTGCCAGAGAGCGCGCAGAGCGGCGCCAAGTCCACACCAGGCTCCGCATATATCATGAATCCGTGTCAGTTTCGTTGGGCCACAAAAAAGGGTTGATAGCATCAACCGTTGTGTCACAAAGACTAGTAGAGTTGCGTAAAGCTAATGGTAATTCATCCGTGAGAATTCAATTCCCATGTTTCATGAGTTCTGTGACCTACAGTGTAAAATGCCTGCAGTCCGCCACTTAGTTTGACCGTGAATGATTCGCCAGCAGAAGATACGACAATGTGATGTTCTGGATGATAACGCGCAGCGATTGCCAGAACGAGATGGAGAGCGACGAGGAAGATGTGCAAGAGGTAACACATTGAGTACTGGCGACTATGGGCCCGTTGCTTGTCTTAATGTGACCGGGTCCGACCTCAGTTTCAAAGGCGGTATCACAAGAGCACCTACCTTGATTAAGCCAGTCATGCAACTGCAGCGTCTTGTCTATTTGTATCAGTGGAACGTTATCACCCTGTGAATGAGACGAGAGTACACCACTAGACAGACGATGCTTTGCTCGGGTGAGCAAGTTAACAGACATGGTTGAACGAATGAAGGTGACAGAAACAACATGTCAATAAATAAATCTATTAGGAACTGATACGACACTTACCAGATAACCTGGAACTGAGTGTTGGGAAATTTTCTGCACATTTTACTTGATCGAGACCAAAGTTTGCCTGATATGTCTAGTGCACCCTGTTCCCTGTTACAATGCAAAACATGCGTTCCGTTAACGCCGCAATCCGAGGCATCATCGTAGAACCCGAAGTTCACAATTCGAGGTCACTGCACGGCAACGTGTGGTACAATGATGCCACTACGTCTACGTAAACGCTCAACGTTCACTATAACGGCGGACAACGTTGAGCGTTCATCTCAGGCTGGACTATACATACTAATCTTCGAATCAGAGCTGAATGTGAGATAGGACAGGATACCTGAAACAGTGGGAAGGTTCCTGGTGATCAATCGATCAGCTCTTGGCTCGCACTGTTCGACTGATTCGACCATTAAACAGCCTCAGCTCCAATGGCAAGCAGGGTATAATGAAAACGTACAGTAACGTTTCTAGTCGGAGGGTGTCGCCACCCGAGTTGTAGAGCAGCCGAGAGTGACGGTAGTTTTGAAAAGAGAACACCGATTGGTCAACTACATGAAGTATTGTCGTAAAGTGTGTGATGATCAGACCGGTGGCGTTTGCCACGGCCGCGGCCCATCAAAGTTTTGCCACATTGAGTGACTGAGTTGCTGGAATCGTTCCGTAACACTCATGAAGAGCCCAACATCCTACAAGTAGACATGGTATGGAAATATTTCTATGATCGCATCGCAATACTGAGCGGTGATGGATTCTAATCCTCGCCGCATTTGCGCCATTCTTCAACGTCTCCAACAGTCCAGTTTCCCTTGACACTCACTGGCGTGATCACTTGCTTATAGAGGATACAATGAACGGAAACCAGGGGTGCACGTCTGGATTCCAAGTTAGGACGGACATGTCCCACTCGTTCGCCTCCGACACGGAGGCTGGAAGCGTTTCCAAACTTTGACACACGTCCCGTAAGGATTGTACGCACTGGTCATTGGGTAAGCGAAGGGAGACTTGCATGACGGTAAGATAAAAACGTACTTGCTGGCGTTCTTGGACCCACGGCCCTGTCCAACCACCTGTAAAATCGACTAACTGTTCCAGAAGCATGTTGGCAAGTTGTATCTGCCCAGCGGGGGAGTAATCGCAGTCCTGATCACACCGAGCATCATTACAGACTTCCTCGACGCGAACAAAGACAACGAAAGCTGACCTGTTGGATTGCTGAACAAGCAGCAGTGAACTTGAGAAAGCTCGGGTGACCGACAGGCGGGAGATTGACATCATTATATTCATCTATGAACGCCCATTTGTAGCGACGCAGACAGTTGAGCCGCGTGCGTTGCCACGACGTCCCAAGTTTCCTCAGAGAAACCTACATCCGAACTACGTTAAGGAAAAGAGGAAAAAGGAAGCAGTAGGCACACACTGAGAACACAGCTAATGATATCGCTTGTAAAGCAGCGAGGAAAATGAACTGAAACTGATATTCATCGAAGGGCGGCGACCCTGTAGAGCCATCAATACGATGA